>PVIR01032095.1:0-18928 GCA_004026965.1 Petromus typicus
AAAAGTGCTCGTAGGCTTAGTTGATTCAGTTCTTGGCTAGTACATGAATAGTAGTATTTTTCAAACACCATGAAGTTTCTGCCTTATAAATCTTATATTCTGACAATGGCACAGAAAGTGGAGAATCAGAAAATAAGAATAGCAGCTTATTAGGATACAAAATTTTATCTAAATCATAGAATATACTTTAAAATGTCAGAAATGAGAACAGAAAATGTGTGTTTGGAAGGTAACCTATTGGTTGGTCAGAGAAGGTCTTTCCTAGAAAATTTTATTTTAATTAAAATCAAGTATGGATGAGAGTAGGAATAAACATGTCTTGGAAACAGTGTCCCAGAGAGAGGGAACAGGAAGATGTACATCTCTGGGAGACACTTCACCTGACATGTTTGGAAACAGCAGGGAAGATGCTGGTCAAGAAGTTTTAAATGGAAAAGATAGATTGATGTAGAAGTAAATTATTATGCCAAGTTTTGAAGGAAATTGTTCTCCATTTTCTCCAGGAAAGGTACTATGCTCACAGGTGTGTGTTCAGAGGCCACAGAGGATTTTGGTTCTGTGAGCTAAAACAGAAGAAAAGAAAGCTCATAGTCCAACGTTTATCACCATAAATAAACATGGAAAGAAGGATAAATGTAGAAGCTATCTAGTGGTCATACCTACTTCTATAAGGCTTAACATTTCTGCATTAGTAAGAAAAATGTATTTAAATAAAAAAAGTCTACTGAAAAACTAAGTCCCTTATTTTTCTGAATATTTTTCTTTGATAGCTGCAGATAATGGTGTATAAATGTTTATGAAATTATTCCCCCTTTCACAGATTTCCACTAGAGAGATCCTTTAAACATTATTATATGTTACTGTCCTATGGAAAAAAATAAAGATTTCAATATAAAGTACAATTTTACAGAAGAAATATAAAACTAAAAGAGAATCATATATTAAATATGGGCATGGCACGTTTATGTATATTCTGTTACATTAGAAAATGATAATCTATGAGATTATTCCTTTTCTCATCTTAGAATTTCAACAATAAGTGGCCTTAGGATAAAGAAAGATGGTGATTATTGAGAGTGGCAGTACAGAGACAGATGCCTCAAATGGGTTGACCTTAGCTCCAAATCTATTTTTAAATTCTCCTTAGACAGCTAAAATTATTCCCTCTGAACTGTTGGCATTCTTAATTGTGTTATCTCCATGGGAAAGTATAGCTAATGTAATTAAAGCTCTCCCACAAGATACACAATTGTCCAATATTTTTCAAAAAGAAATGCTAGCAGTAACAGGGGAAATATGGAAGGCTGTAAGGATGATTTGAAAGCATAGTTATTTCCTTCCCTTTAAAGTAAGAGCTATTTCTGAAAATCCAACAATCTAAATAATAAATAACTGACTTTATAATATTTTAAGCAAAACATTTATTGGTACATTTTAGATATACATAATGATAATATTCATTATAGGGAACTTAAAGATAAAAGGGGAAAGAGACAAAGATATGTATCATGTACAGATATAATATTAAAATTCACTCTTCTAGGTATTTATTTCAATTGTGTTTTATCTACACAAATACAAATATCTAATCATTTTCCTGTCTAAACACCTGCCTCTCTGTCTTCTGCCAATATAACATCAGACAATTCCTCAACCATATGTACATAAAAAATTAACAATTTGGAAAAGGCATTAAAAGAAGTCACACTGCACTTTGTAAAAAATATTTGCTGTAAGCAGTCATTATGTAACAAATAACTAACAGTCTCACTAACTTTTTCTTCTTCCATTTAGCGTCCACTGACAAAACCAAATATGATCTATGTAACATTTGGCAAGTGTTCAGTCTCTCAGATGCAGCTACTCAATTCATGAACATCTTTGAGTCTAGGCCCTAACCACATGCTAGTTAATGAAAGTGCTTTACCACTGACCTACATCCCCATTCTTTCTGTATAGATTTTATTTTAAAAGGTCTCACTAAATTACCCATGATCATTTTAATCTTTCAGTCTTCATCTCTTAGGCTCTCTAGTAGTTGGGATTGCAGATATGAAAAAAAGTACATTAGGACTTAATTCTACTTTCTAAAAATGTGATGTAATACATATATTTGCTATTTCAGTATGGTACAGTGATTATATACACTGAATATTTTTCAACCCTTACTCTTTCCCAGTATTTACCACTTGACTTACACATGTTAACTGCCCAATAAATAATAATTAAACAGTAAATGAGTATATTTTTATTTTATTGATTTTATCTTATTTAATATCTATGTAAATATAGCAGTATGCTAATGTCCATTTATTTGACATCTTTTAGCTCATTTAGTATTTTTTAATGATTTTCTTTGAATTAGAAATTTTTCTTTCATTAAATGAAAGGAGGCTTTATTTCACTATATGTGTAATAACTTATTTTATCAAATGTATATTGTTTAAAATTATATAATTTCATATATAAATGTAGAAATAAGGGAGTTTTAGGACTAATTCCTATCAGAGAAGATTACTGATACAACCAGAACATTCCTCAATTTTAACTTTAAATTTTATAGTTCATATATTTCCAGACATATCTTTTTTTACTCTCTGTATTTATTTTCCACCTTGCATATCTCCCTGTGTTTTAAAGCTCAATAAACCAAGAATCCTTCCCTATATCCCTGAATGTGAATTCAAGTGCATTCAAAAACTGAAAAACTAACCTCAAATTTCTGTGTGTGGTTTAGTGAGAACACTGTGACCTTTGGACTTCCATGTGATGTTTAAATCTCCTTTTCATTTTGTTCTTTTCCACATTTTCTGTTGTTATACGAGTATAACAATGTTAGAAATGTCAAGTGAAAGTCTCTCAAATGTCTTGACTTCTCAAGGCCATTTCAAGTGTCTCCAGTCAGAAGTACTGCTGTTACTGAAATCACAGCAATGATAATAAAGGTGAATGACACTGAGTCCTAACAATGGGAAATCATCTAACACTCTCTTCGCTTTGGAATAGATTTGACTAGAACAATTAATAATGCTTGGGTAGCTGTTTTAATTGCTTCTCAAAGTTTTTCAGTATTCGATATTCATTTATTTTGTAGGAAAAGATTGACCTTGTAGCCAAAACTGAACTATCATTTGCTATATATCAGCGCTTTCCTTAATTCTCCTTCAGGAGACCTCCCCTTCCTATTTCATGATAAGGCAAGAAAATGGAAGGAGCCCAGGGGTGTTATTTAATTACCTGCTTTCTCAGCTAGTAATCAAATAGGTCATTTCTCTGAATTAAAGCTTAAAAACAAAGAAAGGGACTTCAGAAATATTATTACACTAGTGATAGCGAAAAAGAACTCTTCCATTGGACATAAAAATTTTTTATTAGTCGCTGCTAATAGTAACCCACAGGAAATCCCTCAGGGTTGACTCCCCACGCTGAGCCAGTGCCCCCCAGTCCCCAGGGGCAGACTTGCTGTGACATCAGAGCAGTGATTCCCACCCTGACTCCACAAATAACTTAACTGCAACAAAATGACAAGCTGAGTCAAGACAACCAGAACCCATTACCAAGATCTGAAATTGGTTTTGGTGCCTTATTAAAGATTTTATTTCAACAATGCTGGTATCTTTAAAAGGCAATTTTAAAAGCTGAGTAGTGCACCATAATTTTTCCATAGACTCAGGACAAAATTGCAAGAAAAAGATTACAGATAAAGATTGGCAATTATAAATGAGAATATCTTGAGCTCTTCATATATTTCTAATTTCCATTCTGATTGATTGCTAAGGCCTGGCTATATTTTGGCCCATTTATTTTTGAAACATTCTTTTCTTTTTAAACTGAGGTTGGATTCTGTTTTGTACAGAATGTGAAATGTCACATATGCCAACATCACCTTGGCCAGAGAGCAAATATCTTGCACACAAAGTTCTTCTGTCCTTCCAGGACACAGAGTCTTTTAAAACAGAAAAAAACCTTGGTTCCTAATGTCACAAATTAACATAAACATATTAACTGCAAATATATACATAAGCATTTTTAAATGTGACTTTTAAGTCACTTCCTAATACTGTTGCACTGTTTGCATAAAATTTACATTGTATTAATGATTATAGGTAACACAGAGATAATTTAAACTATAAAGAAGTCTATAAGGTACCTATGAAAATGATGCTCTTTATAAGGGACAACGGCCTCTGTAGATGTTTGTGTCCACAACATTTGTCCACAACAATTGTCCACAACAATTCTCCTGGGTCACAAGAGATGATCGGCCTGTGCTCAATGTCCCAAACTTTGTCTCTGAATTCTTGAAGTTCCCCTGGCCAATGTGGGGACTTCACTGCTATGAAAATGTTGTTATTTGGAAGCAGTGAAGAAGTAATGAACTCTAGGTGGGGCCAGTCATTTCCATTTGTGTTTTAATTTTTTACATTTTAAAAATAGCAAACAGCTCTTTCAGCTAGTAACCTTCAAAGCAAATATATACTCAAGGTAATGATTCCTGTGAAAAATAATAGCTTAGGTAAATAAAATTGAAGTGGCAAACATATGGGTAAAATGGTGTAGAATCAAGTACTGCTGGTCCTAGTATTTAAATTGATAGGGAGACACAAAAGGCAGATGTAAGAATGAAAAGCAAAGTGTCAATAGACAGTCATACCAAACACTATTCTAATTTGAGTTTCATAAAACTTTTTATTATGAGATATTTCTACAGATTTTTATGTAGCTGAGATACACAAACACACACTGAACATAACACAAAATATATAAATGGCAACATTTGGTGATACATTTGATCTTCTTTTCATCAAGGAACTTTTTATTCTTCTTTTATGTAGTTTGCATTTCCTATAGGAAAATATTTTATAGACATAAACAGAAAGCTATTTTCTAAATGCTAAAAAGTGTCAGGCCAGTCTTGGCAGTGCAGGCCTGCCACCCCAGAACTTGGAAAGCAGAGACAGGAGTATCACCAACTTTCAGCCCAATCTGGGCAATTTAGTAACTGAGCAAGATCTTGTCTCATAATAAAAATTAGAAACTGACGGAAGTGTACCTCTGTGTGAAGGTTCTGGATGCAGTTCCCAGGACTTCCCCCCAAAACTCAAGTTTGCACAGGAAGTTTTCCTGTAAAATCTATCTTCACAAAAATGTATAATTTCAAAATATTCAAAAAGTAAATACATCTTTACTGAAAAAATATACTCAAACGTGCTTGTTAGTGATTCAAAGACCAATAGACAGAAAAGATATCATTCTTTCTATTTTTAAATGAGAATGCTAACTGGTTGTTCCGGAGTCATGGAGATGATTGGCTTCCTCCCTATACGGTGGGTCGTAATCAGACATTCCCCCACGGTGTTAGGTGTCTAAGACAGAATAAGTGACAGGTAAAAGTGAAAATTCTAGATCCTTTAAAGCATAACCTGAATGCTGTACAAGGCCATTTGTGACCTGATCAGGTTATGTCAAAAGACCAGTGACATTTCAAAGGAATTAAAACCAAGGTGTTTTGATGGTGAATATGATAAAGGATTTGCTTGCTTATTTAATCTTTGATTTAAAGACACTGGCAGGGATCCAGGGTTAGGACAGCTAAAAAGGAGCCTATCAGCATCTTAAGGATGCTAGTAAAATTAGGGCCCTCTAATCCATGTTCTGATATAATATAGTTTGAATTTCATTTGGCTGCCTTGAACAAAATAAAACTTCTACACACTCCTGGCATATATCTGGTATCATGAATATTTAATATTAACAATATTAATAAACATAACTTACAAGACAAAAGCATGCCAAGTAAACAGCTTCCTTCAGCATTTTACATTTCATAAACTCTAGCTCAAAACGAGATGTGTCTTACTGTATTTTTAGGGATTATTTATCATTTTAAAAGAGCTTCTACTTTCTATAAAGAGTATGCTTACTTCAGTGATAAAGGCAATGTGTATATATTTTGTAAATAAATGAAAATAGAAATCAAAATACTTGGGCCCTTTTCATGAGAAAATAATGAAGTGTTTATGGTAATTACTTCTTAAGAATCAATATAAGAAGAAAAACTTTGTAAAATCTATGTGATATTGGAGCAAATGTTCAGAAAAAAAACTTGTATGTATCATACAAGAATGTGTTTTAAGAAATGGAAATTCAGGGCCGGGGATTTAGCTCAGTGGTTCCGGCGCCTGTCTTGCAAGCGCAAGGACCCGGGTTCGATCCCCGGTAACCACATACCTATACTGGGTGTGGAGACTCACACCCAGCAGCAACCAGTACCACATACCACAGTGCCGGGCGTGGTGGCTCACGCCTATAATCCCAGCACTTGGGAGGCAGAGGCAGGAGGATTGCTGTGATGAGTTTGAGGCTGAGCTCAGGGCCAGCCTGCACTACAAAGCGAGACCCTGTCTCAAAAAAAAAAAAAAAAAGAAATGGAAATTCACTAAATATTGCTGCTATTATAAAGTCAATAGGACAGGCACATGGCATTGATTTTCTAGTGACAGTTATGAATGTGAAAATAGCAGCATTTGTTCTCAGGCACCTGGAATGGGAGTGAGAGTTCAGAATCTAGCCTTTAGTCAGGATAAAATAAATGTCTTCAATAAAAACACCAGAAAGGATTAATATTATAAGAAATATTATTGGTAATTATTAAATGATCTTTGCCCCCCAAATTTTATGGAAACTCCAAAGGTCAATTTCAAAATCTCTATCCCATTGCTGTTCATCTCCTTTGGATCTAATCTTCTGTCTCAAATATGTAATCAGTCACATTTGAACATTCCTTTGACACCTCAAAACTAATAGTTATGAAACTGAATTCACAGTTTCACTGGCAAAATCAGTTACATACTTAAGTATCCAGCCATAAATTTTTACATAACTTCTCTTTCAGCCATTCCTTTGTTTGCCTAATGCTCTACTGTAGGCCTTTAGTAACCATCAGGGACACTAAAATGATGTATTCTCTTCCTGTTTACAACTTGGTAATCAAATTCACACTCCTAGTGCCTACAGTGTTTTCTGAAATAATACTTCATTACATGGGATTCATACAGACTACCTACTAGGCTGTGTAGCCTGGTACATAACGCTCTCAGTGTCACAATCCAACCCAATACACAAACCTGCATAAAGCAAAATAGCCAGCTTGTATTTCTCTTTCACAAATCCCATGTGCTATCTTGTTTCTATGCACTTTGCATAGCCTTGCAATTTCATTCCACTAAGAATCTCTTTATCTTCTAACTCCCCCAATGGACAGGTTAATCCTACCCATTCTTTAATATTGCCTATCTCTGTTATTCATTTTCTCTTGGTTTCCACAACTATCCTCACTTTCAAATCTCTCTACAGAAAACTGTTTTGGGCTACTCCTAGGAGTTATTGCCACTTTTCTTCGATCAGTTTATCACGTTTGCTCCTCTGACACTTCTTTGGCCAATTTCTTCTGTGAGTGTCAGTTGAAAGAATATTGAAAGCTTGTTTTAAACTTATCTGTGTGTCTTGCAGTGCTCAGAACTATTGACTGATTAACTGGAGGTTGTCCACCTTGACACAATGTCACATGGATTTATAAAAGTGGCAGGAACTATGTAAGAACTGCAAAATACATGTCCTGCTAGACATAAGTCTAACCTCAAACATCACAATAAAGTGGATGGAAGGTTTATAAGATATCAGTTTTGATCAAATCAGAATTAAAATATTTCATGCTTAGTGCAAGATAGCTGATGCCAGGGGCCGGGGAGTTAGCTCAGTGGTTCTGGCACCTGGCTTGCAAGCACAAGGACCTGGGTTTGATCCCTGGTAACCACATACCATAGTGGGCATGGAGACTCACGCCCAGCAGCAACCAGTACCACATACCACAGTGCCGGGCATGGTGGCTCACGCCTGTAATCCCAGCACTTGGGAGGCAGAGGCAGGAGGATTGCTGTGATGTGAGTTTGAGGCTGAGCTGAGGGCCAGCCTGAACCACAAAGTGAGACCCTGTCTCAAAACACCTGAAAACAAACCAAAAAAAAAAAAAAAAAAAAAAAAAAAAAAAAAAAAAAAAAAAAAAAAAAAAAAAAAAAAAGATATCTGATGCCAGTGGATGACTAAAACCTTTGAGTGAATTGTAAAACAAATTCATTAACTGTAAATTATTACCAGGAAAGTCATCACAAAACCTTTTCAAAATATCCACCTATGTCAAGTAGACAAATGAGCAAATGAGAAAGAAAGCTCCAAATATGTCATGATGGACAGAAAAGGAAAATTCCCAAATAAACTTTCTTCTCAAAAAAAGTATTAAAGGTAGTGCTGTACAGTGCAGTGTGATACAAAGAGAATTAGGAGTCAAAGTAATTTTCTTAGGATCTCCGTGGTTCAACACATACTGTTCTAGGTAAGTCATATTCATAAACAAAATCTGTTATATTCAGTTCTGTGAAGTATGAAAGTGTGAGACATCTGTCCTGAACAATCATACCTAACACAAGTGAAATAAAGTAAAAGTGGAACATTTTAGATTTAACTTTCATAAATCATCCTGTGTAATACACAATATTAATAAGCTTTGTCTATGAGAAGGATTCCTTAGAAGACTGCTCATATATCAAGAATTATATAGAGCTAAGAATGAAAACTACAGGAAGACATAGATGACGTTTGATTCCCAAAGAAGGCTGGTAAGGCAAAGTAACTCAAGTACACACTACCCAAGCTGCTGAGAGTCATTTCCTGATATCTGCTTCCACAGAGGTCCTACAGCTATGGGGGTTTTTATGGGGTGAGCACTATTTGGGCTATATTCTGAGAATCATTATCATGTAATTAATAAGTTTTCACCCAGTTTTTGTGAGGTATTACATGGATTAATGCATAAAGGGCAAATACCTCTCCAGAAAATCTTGATCTCTGACACACTCTATGAATTGTTAACTTTCTATGATATCATTGATTCACAGTTACATGTTTTTTGTTTACATTGCTTTTTTTTCTAGATTTAAAGACTAACATTATTCATCACTTAAAGATATGATAAACTGGATATGATAAAATGAGCTAGAGTTGTGAATGGAAAACATATGAAGGACATGTATAACACTAAGTTGAGAAACATAAAAAATATTGTTTTGTAGGAAAATCCAAATTATAAGTAAAGAGAAAAATAAAAGATAGATAATAAGAAGTAAAGAGATAGGTCTTTTTCAAATGGGAAAGAGATCAAGAAAGGGAGGGAAGTAAGTAGGGAAGGAGGGGAGGAAAGTGTATGAGAAAAGATAATTAAGTTGTGTTATGTATATGGGCCAACTACACACAAGAAATATAACTATTGTGCATTGCCAACATACTAACAGAAAAATAACTATCAAGACATATATAAATGAATTTCAAAAATCAATCCAAAGGGGGGCTGGGGAGTTAGCTCAGTGGTTCCAGCGCCTGTCTTGCAAGCGCAAGGGCCCGGGTTCGATTCCCTGGTGACCACATACCATACTGGGTGTGGAGACTCACACCCAGCAGCAACCACTACCGCATACCACAGTGCCAGGAGTGGTGGCTCACGCCTGTCATCCCAGCACTTGGGAGGCAGAGGCAGGAGGATTGCTATGATGTGAGTTTGAGGCTGAGCTCAGGGCCAGCCTGAACTACAAAGCGAGATCCTGTCTCAAAAAACAAACAAACAAACAAACAAAAAATAGCTGATAAGCAGAAAGTGAAGATACATCATGTCAATTAGAACTTAATTTAGCTTCTTTAAGAATTACTGAGATTAACTTCTTTTGTACTTACTATTTAATCAACTGGTTGTCATGCCTTGTTCTATAGAAAGTAAGTTTAAATTTTTAACAAATAAATCTCTATATGGAATATCTTTTTCAGGTGTAAAATTTTTAAAGGAATTATGAAAAATGAATGTTATTTTTTCTGAGATAAAGGAATGTTTTTGGATCAATATGAAAATTTTCAATTCCTTGACAATGCATTATTTTTAATTGCTGGGTTGGACATGATGATGTTTATGCTGGTGGTAAGAGAATTTTCTGTTCAATCTAGTCCAGTTTGTAGAATACTCATGTGTTTGCATTATCATATTCAGAATTGCTGACTTTGGAAACATATGTGCTGATTCCAGAGGAAATTTACTTAAAAATGTGAACACAACTTAGGGAAAAATTAGTTTTCCAGTTTTTATAATAATAGGCTTTAGAGAAACTATTTTTCATAGTATTCATCATTTATTAAAATGCTAATTTGAGTAAAGCCACATAAGTACTGTACTGAATTAGTAACTTCATATACAATTGTAGTAAGGCAACATAGTTGATGTTATATTTTAGTTACTAATACTATCACTGTTCAGATTAATGTATTTAAAATACTGTGTATTAATTAATATTATTAAGTGCAAATAATGCATGATTAATACTTGTTATTACATAATATATAAGTATGTTTTCTATAAATATGGCTATTTGCTAGACAATCATGATACTCCATTATTGAAATCAGAATTCATTTTGACATCTTTAAAAATATATATTTATTCTAATTCTATTGTTCACCAATAGATTAACCATTCATTTTTAGTAGTGCATATATAACTAATATCTTAAATTTCTTATAGATATTTCCCTAGAAAAAAGTTCACATTCAAGATTAACTTATTTTAGAGAATGAATAGCATTTAAAGTAAGTGTAACCAGTTAACTTCTAACAAAACCAAAAAAAAAAAAAAGAAAAGCAACAATAAATTTTATTTAGAGGTAAAATGTTAATGATCAAAATTTTGAAGATTGTTGCAGTGAAGATTGGTATAACACTTTTTTGCAAAAGGCATGTGCTTACCAAGAAAATGGTACATACGTCCTTTGTAGACCACATACCATTTTACACCCAACAGTTATAAGAGGACTTGATATGGAGAAGTTGTTTGATAGGTATTTCTCAATGCATTGATTAATTTATTCACTACTCTTCCACCACTAGGAGAAAATAAATAACATCTGCAACTTAAAGGAAAGGTTTATGTTAGTTCATAGCTTCCACATGCTCAGTCCATGGTCATCAGGCACCAGGGCAGAAATAAGGTGGTACAAGAGGATAACAGAAAATAGCCGCTCATACTGTAGTGCCCAGAGAGAAGAGAAACAAAGAAAGAGCTGAAAATAAGAAACATCCTTCCAGGCCATTTCTCCAGGGACTCATCTTTACCGACCAAGCCCCACCAAGAACCTGAGACTTTGTGAGAACACTGAAGACCTAAAACATAACATTCAGCTTCTTGACTAAAAGGCCCACATGCATCTTATTATACAATGTACATTCATCCATCTCTAAGAATCTCCAGAGAACTAGCAGTACCAGCATTGCTAAAATGGTACTTCTCCCGGTGACCTTGACTGGGTGTTCAGAGACTCTTTTCAGATGAAAAATATCCAACTTTGCAACCCTGAGTCTTCAGCAATTAGTTTTACTGATTTCGAAGATGCCCCCAAAGAATCTATGTTCTTGTCACTGTACAAAGTACTTAGCTTCTTTTTAATGCTAATAGTCTCAAATACTTTGCACCCCTTGGCCAAATATTGCAGATGCTTCCTCTCTGATGAAACTTCAAAGTTTGTATGACATTTAAGTCTTTGTTTTGTTTCCTGATTCTCACTGAAGATCTGGTAAGAATAGTGAAGATACCCATATGACAGCCTGAACACTGGGTTCTCTTGAAATTTTCATTTCATAGAGGTCTTGTAGATTTTATAGCCCTTTTTTGCCACACAAAAGTGTTAGCTGGATGAGATAGAATCAGAGAAAGGCAAAAAGAGACAGAGAGAAAGGATATATTCATATTTGTTTTCTCTTTTTTTTTTCCTGCCAGGGTGACATTGAACTTGCCATATAGCTCTGATTTGCCTGAAATTTATAATCCTCTTCCCTCTGCTTCCCTAAATTGAGATTACAGGCTGGGCTACACTGCCTAGATGTCCTTCACATTTCCAATGCATGTGTTTGATGGGGGGAGAGAAAAGAAAATCATTCCACAGCAATTTTACATTGTAGTTATACATGATTATCCAGAAGACAGTGAAGTCGTGATGTGAAAGGCATGGAAGAGGCAATCAGAAAATGTGCCAGCACATCAGAAAGTCCTTAGGTTCGTGCCTAGAATTCTTTCAGTAAATGTGAAAAATTTCCGTCAGGAAGAATCAATTTAACTCTCTTTCTTTAAAATTTACATGGAGAGAGAAACAGACAGAAGAGGTTACTGCACGTACTTAGTAAATGCAACTATCATGCAGGGAAGGACAAAGAATATTGGCGAGCATTCAAACATCTCACAAATATTTAATAATTTCTCGCTATGTGGAGAAGACTGTCAAGTATTTGAATAAAACATTTAAAACAACAGGGGAATTTATTGTGAAAACGAATTTTTCAAGCAGATAGAAAAGAAAGTGCAATGTCCAGGGTGACTAGAGTAAAAAAAAAGAGTGGGATTTAGTAGTTCACAGGCCTGAAGAAATGGCCGGAGACCTACGCATGTAAGTCTGAGAGGGAGCTTTGATTTTCATGGAGGAATAGGAAAAGAATTCAGAGTCTGGAAGAAGAGTGATGTGATTCAGTTGACTTACTCATGGAATCGTGCTGACTGCTATACGGAGAACAGACTGTGAAGAACTAAGTCGGGGGAGCAAGGAGAGCACCTAGGAGGCCGTGGGACACTTTAGGAATAAGTGACCACGTTACCTGCGATGGTATTAATACGGGATGTGTTCTGGGTGTAGTTTAAAAACGAAGCCAATATGATTTAGTACAAATTTTAAACTGAAGGAAAACTATAAAAATCTAATTTGAATGCAACAGGAAAAAGATGTTTCCCCAAGGAAAATGGGGATGCTCAGGTTAAAAAAAAAAAAACAGAAAATAGAAAATATTTAAAAGGAAAGAGGGTGTAGGCACAAATAAAGATGGTAAAAAGAATGTGACAGTAATTTTACAAAGGAAACAAAGCTTATGTATACAGGGTTGGGGGGGTGCTGGGTGGGTGGGGGAAGGGGAAAAATGAAAGTCAAGTAGTGTCATATTCTGATACAAACTCTCAATGTTGAATGCAATGATGATGTGTATTCATAATGTACCAATAACTACTTTAATTTTTAAAAATAATGGGAAAATCTTGCTTTGTGGGAAAAGCAGACATGTACCTGACAGCTACTGAAACAGCATGTCAGAAATGACACAAAAAGAGAGAAGACTATGGTCATCACCACTGTGCCACATGGGAACAGATGCTGAGGAAAAAGCGCCTGACAGTCATGCCTAGAATTTAAGACATTCCTTAAATTTCTTTTTTCTATTTCTAAAGTTTAACATGACGCAAATAAATACTTAAAAAGGAAAATATAAAATAATTATTTTACTTCAATGAGAAAAATGAAAACTTCATAACAAAAATCAAAGAATAACCATAGTTATTATATTCTGTGACATAATCTTTAAACAATGCCCAATATGTTACTGAGAATCCAATTTCTTATGCTCAAAATTGAGGTTACTTCTATCATCAGGAAGAGTTAAACCTGCATGAAGCTTTGGCCAAATGATCATTTTAGTTAGCAGGAGAGGAAGTACACCTCTGGAAAACCATAGAGGAAAATGTAGAAAATGTCATATCCATTTTAACACTTAAGCAGAAACAAGAAATTTAAATACTGACCAGAGCAGTGTCAGTTGTCTTGTCTGCACATTTGATACTGGTCAACTGTCACCTAGGTATCAAAATTCTTATATTTTTTTCCCATGAGTACATAAAGCAATCATTACAAAAGTTCTGTTTTTGATTCTATAATGGAAAAATAAATAAGCAGAGACAATATTTCCATCCACTGTCTAGCCTGGAGCAACAGACAGTTTCTACAAAGATGTAATCAGACCACAATGAGTACAATAAATATGAATTGATTTTTCTAACCAAAAAACATTATTATGTGAATGAAAATAATAATACATTTCCAAACATGTATACTTGACCTTTAGAAACAGAATAAAACAAAATAATTTTCCAGGTGTGGATAAAAATAATTACATGACATACAACTGAGAAACAAGTAATTCTTTTGGTCAATTGAGAACACTGGCACATGAAAATAATATCCACCAAATTTGAATCTTATTTCAAATAATAACTAATTTCAATAATTTTGCCCTTATTTTCAACTCAGTAGCACCTGGAAACAATAATGAGAATATATATCTGATGTATGAATTTTGTCAAGCAAAACTATGCCAGGCATAGAGTACTTCATCAGTAATTGTTGACTAATTAAAACTATGCAGAATCTGATTGTGCTTATTTTTTCTAAAGTTATTTTCCATTTTTATTTTTTACAGGTAATCACACAACACCAATATGTGTTTTTTCCAGTGATATTTTTTCCTTCACTGTATTAATAATTCATTCAGATCAGTTCCACTAACTCTGGACCTAGTGCTTTGTTCTCTGTAGGTATTTCTGACATGTGCCCCTGAGAATAGATATATGTGGATGAGCAAACAGGAGCCCACTCTCACTTCTTACAGCTTTGGAGCAACAACCATTGTATAAAATATCCATCAGATGATCAGTCTTTGAGCAGACAAGCTTCCTCCTTATTTTTGAAATGTATGCATTTTAATATTGACTTGAAGTCATCTAACAGTAGTCCAAACACAGGCGACTGCTTTAGATAATTTTTGGAAGAAAATTTTGATGACGTTATTCATCTTATTATGTAGCAACAAATCAAGTCCTGGCCAAATGCATCCAACTTCCACTGCTGAAAATAGAAAACCCTTAAGTCAGTTATATGTACATAGGACTTTCTACTACTGTTGCCATAAAAACTGTAATCAATTGACCTCCAATTAAGTTGTTCTGGAAGACAAACTAAATTGTTAATCCACTTGAAAGTATTTAGAAAGTGTGTCTGTCTATGTGTGAAATGATAGACATACACTGTAATCACATAAAACAATAGAATATAGTATAAAGTAAAATAATCTATGAAAAATCCTGTTGTTTAGGATATACATGTTTTCTTCATCAACACAAGTTGAGCCTGTGTGTAAGAATTCTCCAAGATATGTTCTTGTTTTAAACCTCAACTGTATCACTAGATGCATGTTAATACAACTATCAAACCAAATGACAATTAAGTTTAAGGTATGAAAAAAAGAGTCAAAGAATGTTGGAAGAATTTTAAAATATTTCAAAAATTTGAACAAATAAATCTCTGTAATTAGCTAACAGGTATCCTTGATTCTAATGCAAAAATTATACTCTTATTATACTTGTAGTTTGCTGTCCAATTGCTACTGAAGCACAGAAACCTCAAATCTTACCACGTAATTCTCAAGTATACTGACATCTATATAGTATTTATCAGCTATTTAATTTCAATTATTAATCTCCCAGTTCACAATTATTTTCACATAAATTTTCCTTCGCTCATTAGCTATTCTTTTTCCATATCAGACTGGTACTAAATACATCTTTGATAAGTCTACAAGCACCTCAAGGACATGCCTAACATTTTGTTTTCTTTAATATCCAGGCAGCACTGGAAACTATTAATCAAAAATCCTTTCTGATAATCTAATGATCAATTCTCTAGTGATGTTCAAAGGTTCATGAAATTAATTCAGTTTGTTTTTATACATAGGATGGATTCTTTGAACTTGGAAATTTTGAAGATCTAGTAAGTCAATAAAGCAAGAATTCTAGATTATTTTTGTTTCAGTTTTTATTGATCAGAATGAGGAAGGATTTGAGAGTTTTTCTTTATGTTTTCCCTTCCTCTGGTTTTGTCTATTCTAATTTTCTCATGTTGCTTATAAACTTCCTCTAGATTTTCATATTTTTATGTTAAATTGCAGTAGTTTTTTTGATTCTCTAGATTATTCCATCATCTAATTTAAAAACTGCAAATGTATCTTTTTTTATTTTGAGACAGGGTCTCGCTTCGTAGTTCAAGCTGGCCCTGAGCTCAGCCTTAAACTCACATCACAGCAATCCTCCTGCCTCTGCCTCCTGACTGCTGGAATTACAGGCGTGAGCCACCAAGCCCGGCACTGTGGTATGTGGTACTCATTGCTGCTGGGCGTGAGTCTCCATGCCCCGTATTGTATGCGGTTAACCGGGGATCAAACCCGGGTCCTTGCGCTTGTAAGACAGGCACCAGAACCACTGAGCCAAATCCCCGGCCCCCACAAATGTATCTTTTACTAATCTATTTTGTTTCTTTTTATGTAGTAGGAACTGAACTCAGGGCCTTCTTCCTAACCTGGAGCCCCACCTGTCTTTATATTTTTAGGCATAAGACAAGCTCTCACTTTGTGGCCCAGTTAGGACTTTAACTTCAGTCCTCCTACCTCAGCTTCCTAA
Source organism: Petromus typicus (assembly GCA_004026965.1). Classification (NCBI taxonomy): domain Eukaryota; kingdom Metazoa; phylum Chordata; class Mammalia; order Rodentia; family Petromuridae; genus Petromus; species Petromus typicus. Next base: position 16,412 of record PVIR01032095.1, read on the forward strand.
AATGCTGGAATTACAAAGATGCACCGTCATACCCAGTTTCAAGCAATTTTTCTACAACTTGAGTCAACTCACTATAACAAATCTACACACGAGAATGATTTGAGTACAAGTAATTGGCTTTATTGGAAAAGAGACTACTGCTCATCAGCTGTTGAAAACTCAGTGTGCTACAGAATTGGATGAAAATATGAACCCACAATTTACAACAGGTGACAGAAGCACGTTTAAATTTCAGAAATTAATTATGTTGTCATTAATATCCCTCAAAATACTCCCCTTCACTTTGATTAAAACTATCTGACCATTGTTTCTGAAGCAAGTCTGGAAGTCCTTTCATGTCTTTTAGAGGTGTGATCAAAAATACAGTAATATCACTAATGAGTGCCATCAATGGAAAGGCAAGCTTGTACAAACATCACAGTGCCTCAGCCTCCTATGCCCTGCGTCTGGCCCTGTTAGACGTCTCACTCTTCCCCAAAGTCAAAATGACTACAAAAGGCATCATTTTAAATTAATTTAGAACAAGAGGCAGCCATGACAGCAACTAAAGACACATTTTAAACATGTTTGTGTGAATTACAAACAATCCTTTTTGAGTTAAAGTAGTTGAAGTCCTGGACTCTGTTCTCTAGGACTCACTATTCTGCCCACTCACCCAAGCCCCTCCTTGTGGATTAAGGTGTCTGTGTTTCCAAATTAACTTCCAGGCCTGATCTGAGAACATTAGTGGTCCATGTTATAGATATATATAAACTTGGGATTTTTCTATCCAAAGTCTCAAACCCTTTTCCAACAATCACATTTCTGACAGGTTTGCCACAGATGGGTGAATTTTAATATTTATTGGTGGCCATGGAAGGAAATTGGGTGGATCTTGACTTGAGACTTTATAGTGTAATGGAGCTGAAAATATACAGATAATGCTGCAGACCTAGACTAGGAGCAGCTAACAAGGACCTATTTCCATGCATCATGTTGGCTATAAATACTGCAGAAACTCCAGGAATTCCAAATCTAAATCATCATTTCCTGGTCTCTCTCCAGTGGTTCAATTTTTGCAGATAGCATATATTTTCTTTGTTATTTATAAATCTAGTCTCTTTATTAGCATATGTCTGCAATGTATAATAAATACATTCATTGGGGGAATTAGTGCATACATATGCATCTTGTACCTTCAGTTCTGCCCTGCCTATTTTCCCAGATAGACTTGATTTTCAGCATGTTTTATTTCAGTATACCACAATTTCAAACTTTATATTTAAGTGATAGAACAGTGGGTTAAATGGCCACATTAAGAAATTCTATGAAACGTTTAAAGAAAACATTCTACAAAACATTTAAAGAAAATAATCCTAGTATTATAGAAACTTTTACAACTTAGATGACATTTACAAATTCATTTTATAAGAAATATTAACATGAATTCAAATTACATAAAAATACAACAGTTTATTTTTCTATTTACTAGGTTTATTGATACATTTTAGGTATGCATTATGATCACATTCAACATTAAGCATCTGTACCTGTATACAATGTATCTTAACTCTCATCTTTTTCCATTTCCCTACCTTTCCTACAACTCTAAACTGCCTATTTGCATAAACTTTGTTTCCACTTTTTTGTTTTTACTATCAAATTTTTTCTTCCCCTTCTTTGCTTTCTCTTGCCCCCACCCCTTTTCCCTTTGAACATTTTCTTCCTTTCTGATAATACCTATCATGCATCCTGGACCTCATTTACGCCATCAGTTTCTCATACTAGCGAAGTGAGGTGGTATTTGCACACTTATATCCTATTTATTTCATTTATGAGTACAACCTAAAGGAAAATCCATCTAACAGTCTCTTTTAGAAATGTTGGTGAGTATCTCTCCTAAAAGGACAGACTGACTACTGTCAGTCTGTCAGGGATGGGGCCCTGTGTGCCTTCTGCTGTGGTCTGAGGGGATGGAGCTCAAATTCCTGAGTTCAGACCCAAATGCTGCCACTTGTGCTTCCTGATGGCCTCAGATATTGGTTCAACCTTTAAAGAGTACTTGAAAGAACATTGTCACATCCTTTCCTGTGTGGGGCTGAGAAATCCTGGGCCAATGTCTCCCTAAGGACACTGAGATCTTCCTATATAAGGGAGAGAGACATGGAAGGCTGTGTAGAGAATTTCAGCCTTCAGTTGACCAACCTGAATTACAACCAACCCTTGCAAATAAATTGAGTTTATAAGTTGAGACTCCATTGTACATATACCTATCAAAAAGTTATTAAAGAGACTGTTAATGAAATCTTACATTTAAACAAATAAAAAACCAGGAGACCATATTAGCAAAGTACAAATGAATTAAAAGTTAAAATGTAGAACAATAAATGGCTGGGTGTGATGGCTCACACTTGTAATCCTAGAACTCAGGAGACAGAAACAGGAGGATTGCTGTGAGTTTGAGGCTCACCTGGGCTACATAGTGAGCTCAGGTCAGCCTGAACTACAAAACAAGACCTTGTCTCAAAAAAAAAAAAA
>PVIR01032096.1:0-18931 GCA_004026965.1 Petromus typicus
GGTCTCGCTTTTGTGGTTTAGGCTGGCCCTGAGCTCAGCCTCAAACTCACATCACAATCCTCCTGCCTCTGCCTCCCGAGTGCTGGGATTACAGGTGTGAGCCACCACGCCCGGCACTGTGGTATGTGGTACTGGTTGCTGCTGGGTGTGGGTCTCCACACCCAGTATTGTTATGTGGTTACCGGGGAATCGAACCCAGTTCTTTAGGACAGGTTTACAACCAGTCTCTTCACAAGCTAGACAAGACTTTTAAGACTTGCCTCAAACTGACCAGCCATATTTGTTTCTCAAGCTCCCTGTCGTTGATTTACTTTAATCCAGTGCTCCAAGTCAGAGGCTGCCCCCATCAAGGTTGGGTCCCTGTTGCCTGCACTGATAACCCATTCCTGAGCATACAGCTTCCTAGATCCTCTCCCTAACTTTTCTCCTCTTTCCTTTGTGCTTCCTGAGAGAATCCCTTCTTGAATAAATCAACCATACTTAGAAGAAGCATCCTCCAAGAAGGCTCCCCCTTCTCAACTATGGAGGTCAGTGGTTGGGGGCGTGTTTATCTGGCTGGGCCATAGTGCTCAGACACTGACCAAAGAGTAAGAAAAATTTAATTGTGAAGGCAAAAAATATATGTGACTAACATTCCAGTATGTCATGGGAGCAGAGGTGTGTGACCGTCCTAGGCTCTTGGGATCCCAAGGTAAGAATTCAACAAAACACACAGAAGCAGAAGTTAAAACACAGATTTCTTAGCCAACATACACTCTCAGAGTAAGAACGAGCCAGTGAAAAGACCAAACCCTTGAAGAAGCCATACCCTCCAGGATCCTATAGCACATGCACTCTTGTTTTTCACTATGATCTAACTATTAGAACCAGTCACTATTTGTCATCTCTAGAAAGCCAGCTTCTTCTTTTCCCCTCTCTTTCAGCTCCCCTCCTTCCAAAAATTTTTCCTCCTTAACTTTTGCCTCAAATGACTCAGCAATGCAGAAACCCTCTACAATGAGGGAGGTAGGGGGCCTCATCCAATAAGCCAAAGCTACAGTTATTTCTGAACGTTTCTGAACGTTCCTGAAGAAGCCAGTCTGCCTCAGGACTGTAACAGGAAACCCTCCCTGGCCTTCCAGCCTGCTGCCCAGCAGAAAGCACATCCAAGATTCACCTGACTCCCCTGCTGGTCTGCCCTGCAGATTCATGTGCCACGATCACAGGGGTCAGTTTCCTACAGTGAATCTCTTTTTCTTTGTATCTACCTATCCACTTACATATCCTTTTGCCCTGTTTCTCCAGGAATATTGATTGTTCCAAGCAGAAAATTACCTTTGCTCTCTGCTACAACATTCTTACTTATCTCTGATCTGATTAGTTTAGTTCTATATCTGTCAGCTTGTATGTGTTACATTACTTTACTTTCTATCTTAACTTCTTTTGCTCTTCTGTTATTTAATCTGTTGACAGCTACATTTTTCCTGCTAAGCTGAGCCCACTGAAAGTAGCAGTTGTGTTAAACTTTTGCCCTCAACACAAGACCTCACCTAAATAGTGCTCTATCAATACCTTCGCAAATGAATGAGATGAGATCATTAATTGTTGTATGAAAAAATGATTTAAATACTGGGCAAGGATAAAAAATGATTTTAAGTGGTCATGACCCTGTATTATGCACCCTCTTCATGGTCTGAGTGGCTTCTAGCAATCTTATTCCCGGTACGCTCTGTGATTATCTAACTACACCAGTATACACTCAGCACCCTTTGTTCATCTCAGCATTGACAGTTGCTCCTGGTTAGCAAAGCACACACTTCTGATGAAACTTCAGACTCAGTAACTAAGCTATTCTATGGTCCATCAGCTTAGCTTGAAGCTAAAGTCTGATAGATAGAGGCCAGGGAGAAGAGCCTCAGGTACTCAGGTGGGACAATTTTGTTTCGTGTCAGCTAAAAATATTTACAAATGTCTGAGGACAGACATGGCACCTCTATTGCTCTCATTTCACAAGTTTTAATTAAGAACAAAAGAAGGAAGGCAGGCTACAACCTGATGCCCAATCTCTGTGAGGCAATTTTCTAGTCTTGACTTGACCATGTCAGGATTTCATATCCTGGGTCATAATAACCTCAGGGAAGTTAATTCTCTACCTGCTCTTTACCTATAACTCCTTAGAAAAATAGGATTTTATTTCTGGGAGAAAAGTATTTTCAGGTTTTGTTTTTCCTACTGAATTTGTCTTGGGTCTCAGAATTAAAGCTATACATTATTTATACTGTCTTTTCAAAAGCACTCTCAGGGCTATTTTTCTTTCACACACAGTAGATTTTTCTTAACAAATTGACCACTGTGTAATAGAAGATAAAACCCAAAACAATGCAATAAAAACTAACTTATGTTCAATTCCTGGGCCTTTCTGCCATTGGAAACACGCCTTCCTTTTCTAAATAATAATACTGAATAATAGTAGCCATTCTAGAACCTTCACCACGTGCAAGGTCAAGTTCTAGTTACTTTACATGATGACTAGTTTATATACTCAACACATCTGTTGTTTACAGACTGGGAATCTGAGCCACAAGAGACAACTCTCCTGCTATCTGGAGCCTGTGTGTTTCCCTTCTGTTTCTTTCTGCCTGTGTGTCCCCAACTGCCAAATCAGGAGTTCTAGATTCTTCTCTAGTTTGTACATCCTCTCAAAATCACCTCTGATTTTTCCTTTCTTTCTAACTATCTCCACATTGCCTTCTCCTTGCTATACTAATCACCTCTAGCTTAACCCAGGCCACCACGACCATAGCTTCTATTCACTTCTCTATGATGTGCCAGGACCACTTTTTCCTGACATGCAAATAACAAGCTATGTATACTTGTTACCTGTTGATTCATAACAAATTACCCTAAAACCTGGCCAATAGTAACTAACATTTATTGTCCCACAGCTTCTAAGGGTCAGAAATATCAGAGTGACTTAGCTGGGTGGTTTGGGTGCAAGATCTCTCCTGAGCTTGCTACATGTTGACCAGAAATACGGTCACTGCTGGGCTCCCACTCACCCATAGGACTTTGAGCAGGCCTGGGACCTCCTGGATGCTGGCTAGTGACATCAATCTCATGTCACATGCATCTTTCCATTGGGTGGGTAGTAACATACCAGTGGCAGGGCAATCCATAACAGAAGCAGTCTATTTATAGGCTAATATCAGAAGGGATATCTCAGTATTTCTGCCATCATCTCTTCATTTGAAGTAATTAAATTCAGCCCACACTCAGAAGAAGAGAATCACATCCAGGGGTCCTCCTCAGTTAGACGAGTTAGGGACCATTGGGACTATTTCAGAGCCTACCTCCCACAGGACACTATTGCGCAAACAGTGAGCCTCCTTGATTTTAGGGCGTGGTCCTGATGCAGTTTGCATGGCCCATTTTCCAGTCTCAGTCACCACCATCTTTCCCATAGCTTCTGCTTCTTCAGGGGCAAATGTGAGCTACTCTGTGCTGCCATTTGCTCCTCTAACTTACAAAGAGGATTCCATGGACTCAGCACCCTGGAATCATCCACAACCATTAAATGAAAACAAGCATTCTTCTCTTCTTTAGGGTTGGGTGGCCATTTACAGGAATGTTTTAATGTCAGATTGCTTCAGGATTGTGAAATATCTTGTTTCATTGCAGTTATAATGAACTGTAAGTCTTGTAAACCTAAAGGCTGTTTTAAGTTTCCTTTGTACCAGCTTCTGCAATAAATCTCAGTTGCTAAGTATCCATATTTAGAAAAAATCACCTTAGAAATAATGTGTTCATTATGTACGGCCTTGAAAACCAAAATGATACTGTTATTTTCTAAATCTGGAAGATGTATTTCCCTAAAATCTAGCAGAGATTAGTTCAAATCTTTGTTTCCTGGCTTATGTTAAGTCACAAAGACAAATGTAATCACAGAAGTCTAGTACTCTCATTCCAAGCACATTTCTGACTCCTCTGTCTACAGGTGATAGAGAATGGAGCATGTCATCCTTGTCTGAAGAACAAAGTGCACCGTTCAAGGCCTTATTTCTGGTGGATTTTCATTTTATGATAAGTTAATCCAGAAATAAAATTAAATAGAAAGTAGAAATTATCTCTTTAACTAGAGAAATCTGTTACTGTTCCTGGGGGTAGTTAACAGAACCTGGCCACATAAGACAGAAGAAGGCCTAACATTTATCATACGATTTTGACAACCTCTAGGTCTGGATTTTCAGAGGTTGCTCCACTGGTCCCAGGCTACACACCTTTTCCTGCTGCTAAGCACTTACCTTCCAGGAGGTCCTGGGATCAGAACCCATTGCCTGAGTATGTCTCCAGCACTCAATAGCTAGGGAGAGAACAGTGGCACTAGGACTCCCTTCTTGTACTAAGAATTAAAAGATTACAGACAAGACTGAGAGGATACCCAGTCCCTCAAACGTTGCTAGTCCTTCATACTGTAAACAACACAAATGAGCATTAAACAAAATTTCCAGAGTTGTCTTTTTCTCCTAAATTTCCTTTACAATTTCCAGTCATCCTCCACCCTCAATGAGAGCCTTACAATGAGAGCTTGTGGCTTCTAACATTCCTTCCAGCCCAGCTTCCAAAACCTCAGGATCAGCATATCAAGGGACGTCTGCTTTGGTTTAAATAGAGCATTACAAAACTTTCCCTTAATCTTCCTTGGCTTCAGGCCTTCTTTCTCCATGTACAGCTTGTTCCAGCCTTCAGAAACAGCTTGTCCTTTTATCAAGTATCATAGTTTATAATTACTCTGGTATTCATTTTTGGAGCAACAAGATACCTCAGTTTGTTGAACACAAGTCTTAGAGAGAATGGTCATCCTTATATCATGTGAAGTGTTGTCTGAAGACCTTCAGGGGTTTGGCTCACTCTGAGCTGTAGAAGTAGAACTGTAGAATCTGCTTCAACTGATTTGAAGCCACACCATGGTTCCCTTTGCACACATAATAATTAGATACAGAAAGCATAGTCCAAAATTGTGGAAGAGAAAGGAGTTAATGCATCCTTACCTCCTATTATGATTTGGAGGGAAATAAGACAGAACCACTAACTTTCTTAATGCTTCCTATTTTGTAAGGTTCCTGTTGACACTAACAGATTCAGAATTTAGATATTATCAGAATTTACATAATTATCTCTGCATTATACACTTGTAAAACATTTAGAAAATTTATACCTATGAAAGCCATTAGTTAGATATTAATATATTAAAAGACCTGGAATCATGAATAATGTTTTATTTGACCTTTCTGTAATTAAATTAAAATTACTAACAAAGGTACAAGTTCAAAAACGTAGACACTTGAACATTTTAAACTATTATTTGGAATAACATTTAACGAAACAGCATGTTTAACTTAATGAAAGTTTATATAATGAAAATGAATGTATCTCAAACTGTATCAGATGCTATCAGAATAGTATTTTTAATGTACACATTTTTATTTTAAAGTTTACAATAGAAAGAAATAAAGCCATAAAGTTGAGGAGCTGAATACTCAATATAAGAAGTTGGGAAAAGTTAAATCCAGGAAGCGAGGGAACCTAAAGAAGGAATTAGCAATAATAAATAAAATAAAAATAAAGATTAGTAGAGGGGAAAAATAATGTCTAAATCAAAGATGGTTCTTTAAAGAGATATGTAAAATAAGCTAACTTTTGCTGAGACTGGTTAAGAAAAATATAGAAAAGTCACAAGTACAAAACACTGCTCTTGTGATTTTCCTCACCCAACCCACCCTTCTTTCTCAGTGTGCTCTTTTGTCTTGCTTTCTCCTCTTTTACTCAGTTGATAACTCTCACTGCAGATCCAGTTTCTCCCTTATTCTTCATTTGCATTTTTGCAAATAAACTTTGCCACTACTTTTTAAGAACTGCTAAGAATGAAAAGCCACAAATACAGAAACATCAGATACATTAAGAGTGGTATGAACTGTTTTATATAATAAACAGGAAAACTGAGGTGAAATTATCAGTTCTAAGTAATGATAACATAAAAACTTACACAAGGAAGAATATAAAACATTGATATTTCTATTATAATTAAAGACCATAAATCAAAGCTTATACCACTTCCACAAAGACTCAACCTCACAAGTGAGTTTTAATACACTGTCAAATAATCATTTACCCAATATTATACACACATTTGAATAATATATTAAATGGAAGACTCTCCAATACATTTTAAAAGACACTTTTCCCTTAAGACTAAAGCTAAACAAGGTATGTATAAGTGAATATTAAAACATTGTCGTTCATGGACATGGATGCAAAGATCATTAAGTATTAGAAAACTAAAGATAACATTGTAATAAAAAAGAAAACACACTATTGTTTATATCAATAGTGTAAATATGGTTTATATACATATACATATCTTCTCCAGTAAGGAATGGAACTTCATTAAAAGATAATAAATGTTTTTTAACAAAATAATAACCAAGACCATTTTAATAATAAAATCCTAGAGTTATTAATTTTAAACTCAGGAATAAAACAAGAATACCATGATCATAATTTTGGGGATAATAAAATTACATCTTGATAAGTAAGTAAAAAAATATCATTACTTCTAAATGTTACTGTTTAGTCTATGGTAAAAACTTCAAAAAATTACAGAAAATTCATTAAAATTGAGTTGTTTTAACAAAATTATTAGATTTAAGATCAATGTAAAAATTAATTGTATTTCTATATGTCAGTAAACACTTTATAAAATATAATGAAAAGTAAGCTAGCTATTACAGTAAAGTACTGGAAATATGCCTAAGGTGTGAAACTTAGATGAAAAAACAGTTTATATATGATTAAAAGATATTAAAGACTTAGGCTTTTGGATTACAAAACTGTTCATTGAAAGTCAATTGCTTCAATTTTCTGATAATATTTCAAGGAACATGACAATGTTTTTATACAATGTGAATGAAAATGGTCTAGCATGTTAATGTAAACGGAAAATAGGGCCGGGAATTTAGCTCAGTGGTTCCGGCGCCTGTCTTGCAAGCGCAAGGACCCGGGTTCGATCCCTTAACCACATACAATACTAGGTGTGAAGACTCACGCCCAGCAGCAACCAGTACCACATACCACAGTGCCGGGCGTGGTGGCTCATGCCTGTAATCCCAGCACTCAGGAGGCAGAGGCAGGAGGATTGCTGTGATGTGAGTTTGAAGCTGAGCTCAGGGTAGCCTGAACCACAAAGTGAGACCCTGTCTCAAAAAACCTTTAAAAAAAGGGAAAATAGGGTAGAGAAACTTATCCTAATGTGCATCTACATTTTAAAGTCAAGATAAGTAAAACAGTACAGTATTGGCTCAATGCAAGAAAAACTGATCTATGGAATAGAGCTGAAAACTAGAAAACAGTTCCACATATTTTTGTGGGATTTTTTCTTTTGAAAATTAAAATATTATTGGGAGTGGCAATGCACATTAGTAGAATAGGAGGAAACATTCCATAAATGCTCTTGAAAATATTTATTAACTATATGAGAAAAGAAAGATATTGTATTCCAATTTTACATCATATATAAAAATCAGTTCCAGATGATTTAATACTTAAATGGGAGAAGCAAAACACTGAACCATTATTAAAAAAATTTTGGAGAATGCCTCTAATATTTTTGAGTAGAGAAGTATTTTTAAACCAAATACATTATTAATTATAAAATATTGATATATTCAGTCACATTGAGATATTCTAAAAATAAATATCAAAATATTCTAAAGGGCCAGGGATTTAGCTCAGTGGCAAGCACAAGGACCCAGGTTCGATCCCCGGTAACCACATACAATACTGGGCGTGGAGACTCAGGCCCAGCAGCAATCAGTACCACATACCACAATGCCGGGCGTGGTGGCTCACGCCTGTCATCCCAGCACTCAGGAGGCAGAGGCAGGAGGATTGCTGTGATGTGAGTCTGAGGCTGAGCTCAGGGCCAGCCTGAACTACAAAGTGAGACACTGTCTCAAAAAACCATATATATATATTCTAAAAATAAATGGACTGTATTCCAATTTTTAGTATGTGTGGGCAATAGAAGATTATTACTCTTTATGTATTAAAAGTTACAAATTGACCAAAGAAAAATTAATAGCTACATAAGTAAAGAATGAGTATTTCATGGAACAAGATACATAGAAAGCAAACTCACATATAAAATATAGTTGTCATTTTCTATAATTAAGGAACTATAAACAAAGAACAGGTGATATAGATTTTGACTGAATGATATTATAAAAATCAATACCTTTAAAATACCAACTATTGGAGAAGCAATTTAGCATATTTTTTAGAATATAAATTAGTATAATAGCTTTGGAAAACAAACTACTACTACCTTGTAAAGGTAAGAGCATCATAAATTTCCAAGCCAGAATTACAGGGATATATATATATGAACCCTAGAAAACTTTTACACACATACACTGAAAACAGGTACAGGTAAATTCTTAATGGTGTTATTCATAAAAGCAAAAAAACTGGGGAAAAACCCAAATATTCACTGTCAGGATATAGGTAAAGAATATATTCTGTTCAAGTGCAATGGAATACTACATGATTAGGAACATGAATAAATTATAGCAATGGGTAACAAACAAGTTACAAAAAGTTGTATTCATTAAAATATCATTTTTAAAGCTCAAAATTGAGCAATGTATTTGTTTTCATTTGAATATATCCTTAAAAGTTCACATGTTGGAAATTTAATTATCAAATTCATAACTTGATGATATTTGGAAATGGGAAGTAATTAGAATTAAGTTAAATAATTAAAGTGAGTTAGGATGTTAGTGGCTTTATAAAAAGAGGGAGACCCCAGTTTATCTACCTTTTGTTGTTATCATGTGTTATAAAACACCATGAAAGCCCTCAGCACATATTGACTTCTCAGCCACTGGGACTATAAAAAATAAATTTTTATTTATAAATTATCTAGTTTGTGATCTTCTGTTGTAGCAGCAGAAAATGGACTGAAATGATATTACTTTAAGAGACACACGAACTTTTTAAAAGTAAATCATAAATTTTAAGATTTTTCTTATCACAAACCACCCAACCAACAGAAAATTATGTTATTTTAAAGATATTTACAATGGTCTGGCTTTTGTTGATTCTGAAGTTGGATGACATCTTCTCAGATGTTCCTAATAGTCAAGTTTTCAACCTAGGTAGATATTGAGTAGATTATTTTCTGTTATTGAGGCATTACATCAAATATGAAGCAAAAGCCAAATCATCCCCTCACTTGATCATATTAAAGTTTTAAAATTCCTTTTTCCTACCAAATTCTCATTTATTTCTCATGAGATTTTTCAGCATCTGGACAGTCACGAGTCAGATCATGAACCTCATCATTGTGATTTTGTGAAATTCTTTTGCCTGAAAATACCACCACAACTTTTTCTCTGCTCAGCTCCCAAAGACCCAATTTTCTGGTTGACAAGATAAGATATATTCAGGGTGGATTTTTACAGAAATATTCATATTACAACCCCAACATCACTCACTCTCTCTTTGGAGGGTTGATGACTATCACAAAGTTCATAGCTTGGAATGGTCCTGGGAGCCCTTTTAGGTAGGAGCAGGCTTCTTAGGACTTGTATAAACCCAAGTCTCAGTACTTGTGGAGCCAAATGTGGGTGTGGGACCTGCTTGTCTATTGAACTATGCCATGGTGAGCTTTGTGGACTCATCAACTTTTCTCTTGGCCTCCATTTTTCTTTCATTAAATGAGTTGAAATCATATAGCAGACTCTGTGGAGCCTTTGGGATTCACACTTAATAAAAACTATTGGAAATGTGAACCAGTTATGTCTACAGAAGCTCATGGGGATGGACAGTGGAAGATTTCATGGCCTGTTTTCCCTACCTCACCTCCACGCCAGGTTTAGTTCAGTTTGGCACCTGCTGTCCAGAGAGCTGGGGCCATGATGATTCATCACAGCATTTACAAAACGAGGCTTGGGATTATTCCCAGCTGTTGGCCAGCATGAAAATTAATACTGTTGTGTGCACTTTTCAAACTAAGTGAATAAGCTCATAACTCCTTCAAAGGCTGTTGTTTGCATGTACGTGGCCAATTTTCATCTGTGAATAATTCAGCAATTGGCAAATGCTAAAACTCATGATTGAGTTCATGGGATCAATTATTTATAAACACAATTTAATGAAAAGTTCTCTTTTTTTCTCTCTGTCTTTCCCCACCCCTCACCATTAAAACCCTCAGATTACTTCAGTGCTCTGTGTTCAGTTCCCTGAGATGACATTTTGATGTCAATGATATGGTTAGACCATGTAGATCAGAAAAAAGATCCATGGTCATAGCCAGGTCAACAGCAGACGATAGAGCAAGGCAACCAGAGGCATAGCAATAAGAGGGTCCACCAAGGCCTATGGCTGAATTTTCCTATCCCAGCCTCTCATCATAATATCCAGGTCCTGAACTTTGTGTATCACCTAAATGGACAGATAATGATATGGTTAGGAGCATGAGTTATGCTCCATGTATCTGAATGTATCTGTCTGGGTCATCTACTTCTGTGACTTTGAATAAAGTACTTCATCTTACTAGGCTTTAGTTTTACTATGTGTAAAATGACAATAATTATAATGCCAGCCTTCTGAGGCAAAATAGGTTGTGAAGATTGCTTTTATTTGTGAAACTATACTTATTACAGGGCCTACACACATTTGGAGTTTGATATTGGTTAGTTCATTTTTGTAAATACTAGCCCATGGAAAAATTTTACAATTCACTTTCATTGACAATTCGAGTGAAGACTTTCTGTGGCCAAATATTTTCAACCTGCAGTTTTTTGAGTTCACAAATAAGGAAGGCCAACTATAGTTACATTTACTAATTTGTGTTATGCTTTCATATATCTTCATGTTACTGATTTATAGTCCTCTTATTTTAACTTAAAGAACACTCTAGCATTTTTCATAAGGTAGGCCTAGATGAACTCCCTCAGGTTTTGTTTCTCTCAGAAATCCTTTATCTGTCTTTCATTTCTGATGGACATCTTTACTGCATAAAATATTCTTTGTTGATAGTGTTTTTTTCTTATATCAGTTCGGATATATTATCATAATCTTGGCCTACAAATTTCTGCTGAGAAATCTACTGATAGCCTTGTTAGTACTCTTTTGTAGGTGATGAGTGGCATTTCCCATGTTTTTCAAAATTTTGTGTCTGATTTTTAACAGTATTCCTATGATATAACAGTGAGGTCCTTCTTGGATCAAATATGTTTGAGAGTCTTTGTGCTTTATACACTTCGATGTCTATATCTTTCTCCAGGTTTGAAAAGTTTTCAATCGTTATTTCTTTACATAAACTTGTGGATTAATTGATTTTCTATTACTATAGGAAAATGTTTGTGACTGGATGTTTAATTTAAAAATACATACTTATTTAGCTCAAAGTTTTGGAAGCTAAAAGCCCAAGATCAGGAGGCTTCACCTGTTTGACCTCTGATATGGGCCTGAGAATGGATGACATAATGATGACAACACTATGTGGGAAGGATCACATGGAGAGATGGGAAATTACAGGAATTAGGGGGCAGGGTGAGCCTTTTTGTACTGGCACAATCTCCTAAGAACTAACAAGAGTCCCATAATACCACATTAATCCCTTCCAAAGGTAGCATTACCCACACGACCTAATAACTTTCTGTTGGTCCAAATTTTTTAAAGTTCCATAACTACTCCACACAGGCATGCTGAGGTTAAGCTCCAGCACGGGAATCTTTGGGGGACACATTCAAATCATGGCAGCTTTCTTCCCTTTTCTTTCTTGTCCTTCTTGGAATACCATAATTTGCATATTAAATCTCTTAATAGTATGTTATGCATTCTGTAGCTTTTTTTCAGTTTTTAAAAATTTGCCTTCTTTTTTGCAATTTCATTAGAAAGTTTCAAACATCCTATTTCTGGGTTCACAAATTCTCTCTTCTGTCCAGTTAGTTTTGCTGTTAATGCTGTTTGTTGCATGTTTTACTTCATTCACTGAATTTAGTTCCTCTTTCCCAGTTGGCTCTTTATGATGGCCATGTCTTTCTTGAACCTTTAATTTTTCTTTATTTATTATTTTCTTTACTCAGTACTTTTGATTTGTCTGTTTGTGTTTTCTTGTAACTTTCTGTACTACTTTAAAAAGTAAGACTGTGTGTGCATACGTGCATACATGAGTGTGTTGTCAGGACCCCATTAATACTAAGAAGCATTCTATTACTGATTCACATCACCACCCTAAAGGCAGTTTTCATATCTATCTCCTTTAGAGTTAGGCACTGAAAATTATTTTTTGTTCAGTAGTGTCATTTTTTTTTTTTTAAGACAGGATCTTGCTTTATAGCTCAGGCTGGTCCTGAGCTCAGCCTCGAACTCAGCATTACTCCTGTCTCCTCCTGAATGCAGCATTATAGATGTGATCCACCATGCTCAGTACTACGGTATGTGGTATTGATTGCTGGTGGGTGTGAGTCACCATTCCTAACTTTATTGTATTTGGTTACCACGGATCAAACCCAGGACCTTGTACTTGCAAGACAGGCACTGGAACCACTGAGCTAAATCCCTGACCCCAATAGTGTCATTTTTTGACACTAATGATGCCCTTCTTTAAGTTTACATGTTTCTTGAAGTCATTTATTTCTATATTTCGTGACTGTCTTTAGTTTTTTGGTCCTTGTTGATTGGATTTAGGAGAGAAGATTTTCCACCAGTCAACCCAAATGGAGATCCTGAAGTTCTTTCAAGTCTTTTCTGTAGGTATATCTGTTCCATATACCTTGTTCCCTCTAGCTGTACAATGTGTAAAGTTATATACCTCTTCTCCACCTTGCAAAGCCAGAAAAAGTGATGAAATCTCATTTCTTTTCCCTACAGTGTTATAATTAAATTTCCTGGTTTGCCTTCTTCCAGTCCTGCAGTCAGGCCATCTCTCCATGTGTGCTTATCGGCCATCTGCAAAGGTCTGCACTCACTATTTATGGGGGCTCTAACTATGGTAGGCAATGGGGAGAGAGACCGAGGCAGGTGAATCATTGCACAGGTACAGGGGCCACATGGTGGGGTGTCTGCTAGTGAAGCATTGCAAGCAACTTGTGGGCAAACTTCATGATTCAGTCAGCAAAGTGTTTGTTGTGTCTTCAAACACAGTGTTTGAAGGTCCCCATCTCTTCCCTGCTCTTGGCCTTTCCTAATTACTTAGCTGTACCAATCATCTGAGTACTCTAAGTGATTCCCAGCTCCACTCCTTCCCAACACAATCATTACTACAGATTGTCTGTAAGTCTTCTGAGCTTCCAATAACAACTCTGACAACCTGGAGCAATTTTCAGTTCATAGCTTTGAAGCCAAAGCATCGAGACTATTAAAAAATTGTAGACATCTTCAGGTGTTTGTATGTCCTTGGTGTTTAAATTTCCTGCAGGACTTCATGGGAATGGCAAAGAGAGGCTTATAGGAAATATCTACTGAGTGAGGAAGGCCGTGGTAAGGGAAGATCAGGGAGGACCCAGCGCAGCTTCCAAATTGTTCACTCCAGGCTTCTCCACAGCTCATCAATCACCAAAGAAGAAGTCATCTAAGGTTCACAACAAAAGCAAACATCATATGCAGTGAGGAAGAATTTGAGGGAATGAAGCAATTTGCTGAGAAGGGAGGGTGCTTTGAAATATGGGTAATTGTAAGAAATATGAAAATGAGGGTGATGATGATTTATTGAGTACTTACTACACACTAGTGACTTTTTGAGTACTGTGCATTTTTATATCATGTCGTCATAGAACTCTTTTAGGCAGGACCTCTAATGATCTGCTTTCAATTGATAATAATATAGAAACTTTACAAGATTAAGTATCTGCTTATCAGCTACAAGAATTGGTCTAAAATGGTATTCTCCCATCCAGGCTGATGAAGACTTACACAGCATTCTTGTTTCTTCAATTTCCAGGCCCTGACAGCTTGCCACCTGACGTATAGCGGTGTATCTCCACCAAGGTACATTACTTGACTAATTTTAAATTTTTTTTCCAGAAATAGAGTCAGTATCTTGTTGATGGGAAAGGTTACCATTTAAATGGATACCTGAGCTCAGAGAACAAATTTGTGAGCATTTAGCAGAATGGTACTAAATATTAGAAATCAATAAATATTTGAGGGATTTTTAAATTTGTATGTTTTTTGGTCTTCACAATACACAGTAAGTACATGAAGAATACCAGTAGAATAAGTTAATAAATAGACGAACTTGGTCAGCAGCTATTATCCCCACGGCCTTGATGAAGAATTAGATTCTTTAACATGTCAAGTAACTTCTCCAATATCAAAGGCCAGGAAATAGAATAAAAATCTCAAACTAAATACCTGTGTTTCAAACTGTGATGGAGGAGCTGATAAGTCACAGGCCATTCCAAACCTGTGAAACATGGTAAGAGCATGAATTCATGATAAAATTCCAAAGAAGAGCAATTCTGTGTAAGTACCACACGCTAACTGATTGCGCTACTGGAGCTCCACGTGGTTCTAACACCCTAGATACAGAGTTCTGATAGCACATTCTCCTTCCTGAATACACCGAAGTACACCAGTGTTTCTAAGCAGGAATGTGTTCTCACAAGCTCAACCATCACTTAGTTCATCAAAATAATCAGCTCCTTGGTTCCGGATGGGAAAGGCACTGAGCTCGTTGGCTTCAGTGTGTCATCCAACAAAGCGCCTGTGGTGACCTTGCACCACCTCTGTACACAGTCACACAGCTAATCCGCCTGGGCTCCCCGTAAACAA
This sequence comes from Petromus typicus, assembly GCA_004026965.1. NCBI lineage: Eukaryota > Metazoa > Chordata > Mammalia > Rodentia > Petromuridae > Petromus > Petromus typicus. Next base: position 14,818 of record PVIR01032096.1, read on the forward strand.
CTTGGGCTATAGTACTAGGTATTCCCCAGATTTGTATTCCTGATAGTGAATGGTGGAATCCAGGTGGTGTTTACCAATGTAATATATCCAAGAGTAAGTGAAGAAATTAGGAAATCGGACTTATAAGGACAGTGGTGGCATGTTCTGTCAAAAGCAGAGCTCTAGTCCTGTCCTGTCTCCCTGACTTATGCAGCTTCAGTCCCGGTCCTGCATAGTAGCCCCTCGCCATGCTTACCTTTGGTGAGCACTCCAATATTTCTCCAGTTGGGACAGCTCATCTAGGTCCCTGCTCTCCATTTTAAATCACTACCCAATGTCTCATGTGTATTATTCTTTCTCCTTTATCTTTCTGGCCTTATCATTATTTAAGATAGAGTCAATTCTGGGACCACATACTTCAAACTGTCCCAGAACAGAAATTTCTCTATGTGTACATTCCACTGCTTCTAATAAAGAAAAAACAATTATAGCAAACTCAATTAGTTTAAATCCAGTTTAAATTGAAAGCATTTTGTGTTTTACAAATATGTCAATGTTATGATTTTTTTAAAAATCTATGTGTCTATTATGGGTTGGTTTTTTTTATTTTTATTTTTTTTTTTTTTTGCACTTGAGTATTGTGGCCAGGAAAACACTTGTATACTACATATCATGCATATTTTACTTTTCATTTTTGTCTCTTTCATTATTTTAGTTCACTAGTACATATGTGTAGTAATGTTCACATGCTCTGTGAGAAGTTGGTACATGCACATAATATATCTTAATTTCCTTTTTCATCCCCTTTCCTTTCCTCCTTCTCCCTCATGTACATTTACCATGAGTTGAAGACCCTGAACTTGCCTGAAGATAGCCCAAGGATGAGGTAATGGTTTCCGTTAGTCCTAATACAAGGTCACAGGTGGGTCAAATCTGAAAATGCTTTTCTATCACAAAGTGAATGACTCTAAGAGAAACAATATCACCAATATGAGACCTTCAGGTACAGACTTAGGATGAAGTTGCTGCTACGTTTCAGATATCACAGGAAAAATGACTAAAAGAGGGGACAGCTCTTTTTTTTACTTGCTTGACCTATACAAATTGCAAGTGTCACTGGCATCCCAGAATAGTACAGAGCCACTATCCAACCACTGTGAGTCATGCTGGAGTCTCCCAGAATGCTTTTATTAAATGTTCTGTGTGCAGTGGTCAAATCCGAGATCTCCATGGATATCTTCATGGGCCAGCCACATTTCAAGCTGAAACTCAACAAAGGCAATGGAGTTTTAAGAGTTCAGATTTAAAGGACTCATAGGAAAGATCCCATTAAAAGTGTGTACTTATGCTGCTAAGTTCATTTTTTAAAGTCTACATCCTTAGCATAAGAGGAAATGTCAGTCCTCTATAGTTAATTGCTTTATAGTTAATTTATTCAGTATCCAAATTAAATTATTTTTTCCATTACAGTGCTAAGACTTTTGGTCTAGGCAAGATATAAAGTCTGATCCTAATGGATGTTCAGTAACCAGGCAAAGGCAAACCCCTCCTGGAGCTAAAGACAATTAGCCTGAGGCCAGTGGTGAAAAGGGAGGTTCAAACTCATCTTTGGAATCTGATGAATACAGATTATAGATCTAACTCTGACTTTAGACAAATTAACTTGATCTCTTCTAAGAGCCATTTTTTCATCTGTCAAATGTTGACCATTGACTTCTCAGAATTTAGCAAGCTTCAGTGGAGCTATGTGTGCAATGTCCTACACATAGCCTTTAAAGATGTTAAGGCTCAGTAAATGGCAGCAATTATAAGGAGGAAGTGGGCCAGTCACTGAGTTACACTGCACCAGCCTAACAAGTGCCAGGTTCTGAGTTCAATCCCCAGTACTGCCAAAATATATATATAAAATGATGAAACACGCAAGGTCCATGACTTCTCCCTAAATCAGCACTTTGCTAACAAAAAAACTTGATGCTTTGTGGGTTTCACAGCATCTAGATACCAGTGGATCATAAGTGAGGTATAAACAAGAGTCCTGTATGTCTATTTGTCTGTCTGGCTTACCCCTAACTCCACCCTATGCTTCCAGAGATCCTTGCTCTCTGAAACACTTGGACACCTTCACACACATTCTATGTCCAATTAGGATCTGTCAATGTCATTTTGAAATGTTTGTGTTGCCATGTTAACCAGACATGTGAAAACAAAGTTTTGGAACAAGATGCAGTTGGTTTACACTAGAATTTTGAACAGACAAAACTTTGTCAGGCTGGGAAAGGGCTCTGTCTTCTATAAGAAAGTCTCAAGAAGGCAAGGCCTCCATGGAGAAGAATACTCTCTACTCCTCAGCCAATTGTTCCAGTGAACTGCTGCCCAAAGGATGCTTTCTGGAAAATGTGATACTGGAAAAGGTTGATGCTAGTGCCTGAAATTTGTTTGTATGAATAAACTGAAAACCCAAGAACACTGAATTGATTGAGCATTTGTTTAATTAATTAACTCAGTTTATGTGACATTAAAACTATTCAATTGGCCAGTTTCGCAGGGCTACAAAGAATAGGGAGAGACTTCAAGGGCTCTTGGCAAGTCATTAGAAGTGATGTACAGGGAGTGAGATGGTCAATATCCCTTTTATCTGTGGTCAGTTCCTCGTGGGTCTGTGTGGGCCATAAATCTGATGTAGATGCTTGGTGCTGGCTTTTTTACCTGTGCTCAGGACTTACCCTGCTCCTGGTTTATGCTCTCACACTTCAGGCAGCCTAATATCTCCCCGTTTTGACAACTCTGTGGTTCAGGGTCCACCTGCTACAGCATGAGCCAAACTATTTCATTTTCCCATACTGTGGGAAGTGCCTTTCCCCTCAGCAAAATCCTGCCTGTCCTTTGACCCATTGCAAGCATTTTTCCAGGTATCTAACCAGTTAAACAATGATAAAGACAAGATAAATGTGGCAAAGAATGACCTTTCCCATATCCAAAAGTGTTTGTATTATGAGAGGCTCCTGGAGGGCCTTGCTCCAAGTCATTACTACCCTGCCTAGCATGGTGCAAAAGAACTTTATGAAGATGAAGGGATAATTCTAGAGAGTTTGTAGGGCTCTCAACTTACCCCATTTATCCAATTGTATGTGGAGACTCTCCAGTCAGGGTCACTTAGCCAAGCTGGCCCTGTGCTTCAAAGCCCTGGAATTTCCAACTACTCCTCCTCACCGTATGTTTTGAGCATGCAGTGACACTACCAGGATGCATCAGAAGCTGAGAGAAGAGAGGAGAATGACCACATGGCTCCTGGGGCTGAGCATAGTTGGAAAGAGGGAGGGTTCGAGGACAATGGGGGCTGGGTGCCTGCTGGAAGAGGATGGCACCGATGGTCCTGTGAGTGAGGTCATCAGTATCCCAAGGACAAATGGATAGGAGTGGTAGACTTAGGGACAGAAAGTCAATTCTCTCTCTCCAGTCAAAAGTATTTCTGTTGGCAGCTTCCTGGACTTCCTCTGTTAGTCATTCCCTTGGACCACAGCATTGAAGTCCCCCTTACAGCAATGTAAGGGAGAGATGACTTTGAGCAATTGGAAAAAGAGTCACCAAAACGTGGCCTTTCTCTTGTTTCTCTCCCTTCCAAACTTTCAGTAGGCATCTGGAGTATAGTGGATTCAGTTCTCAAGCCACCTGTCCCTGGGTACCCTTTCAATGTTTCCCACAGATTGTGGCAGGAGAGAATATGGAAGGGGTGAGTATGGCTATACTCTGGCTGACCAGGCCTGAAGAACAGTGCTCCTCCTCCTAGTACCCTCTGGAAATAAAGTTAGAATCTCAAGTTCGGTGTTTTTGTAGAAAGACAACATGTGATTTCTCTGAGGTGAGATCTCCGTTAAAGTTCTATCAATTCCAACTACTTGGGGCCTTCTCTTCTGTTACTGCCCTGTTGCTTTGTTAGCTATGAAGCCAAGAATCTTCTTGGCCTGTGCCAGTCTTCTCTTGGGTCCAGAGACACTTTTTGTTATGTTACAATGCTGGAAAGGCCTTTGTAATTTTCTTACAAAGACACTACACATGAGGTACAGTGGAACACAGACCATCACTGCGTCCTCTCACTCTACTATGGCACCTTTTCTCAACTGATATTTTATGTTCA
>PVIR01032097.1:0-18928 GCA_004026965.1 Petromus typicus
CCATCGACTCCTGTCAAGAGTGTAGAATACTGTGCTGTGAGCACCAGAGTCACTGAGGTAGTTCCCTGTCACAAGGAGCATTTTTTGGAATGAACGAGTCTTCTGCTTAAACATGACTTGTCCCTTTGGGAGGGTGAGTGAAAAATTGGGCAGTTGTTCTTTTTATTACTAATTGTTTAAATTCTGAAGGTGTGTGTTTAAGGACAGATTTAGAAAGCTGTCACTTGCTGATCTTGGTTGTTTTGACCATCAGTTTCAAATTTAAAATACAAAGTAAGAATTAGGGAGAAAAAGCAAATGTTATAAATTTATTTGAGATATCTGTTGCCACCTCTTGGGAAGCCTTTGAAAATTCAAGCAGAAAACAATACATTTCCATCTTTTTTACTTTTAATAAATAATATCTCTATATGTATATGTAGACAGATATACTTAATGAGTTAATCATTAGCAATGTTTTTAAGTTTTATACTGCATTCATCAAAAACAGTTCTTTCCAGATTGCTAGGGTGCGCGTGAGGTAAGCAGTGAGGCAAACCCAAGGCATGCAGACGCGGCACAGTGTACTTACAGCACACAGTGGGGCCCGTCTAGTGCTGCTGTACAGAAGGGTCAGTTACATCACCGAGGGGGTCAGTGCCATGAACATGAGATCAGGGGATGCATCATTAGCAACACAGGTACAGAAACCATGTAACTGTAGCACATTTCTGCCAGGCTTTGGAGAGTTTTCTTTTATGAAATGATATTACACATATTACATTGTGGCAGGTTGTTGTATAATGTATGCTTTTAAAATTCATTAGCAAATGACATTCTCATGCACACAGTGTTTCAAACACAAGAAGCAAGTCCATTGATAGGTAGTCCAGGCAGTGTGTGTGTGTGTGTGTGTGTGTGTGTGTGTGTGTGTGTGGCTGCACACTACATGGAACGTCGCGACTGTCGCAGTCCATGGTGTTGGCATCAGCTCATTTCTGAATGTCACACTGCAGGAGTAATACAATGGAAGGGTCGCTCTTTGCAGCTTCTTTGAACTCATCCAGTGTAATCTGGTCATCTTTGTTCTTATCCATCTTGCTGAAGATCTTGTCTACTCGCTGCTCGGGCGTGAGGCCATCCTCATTCATTTTCATCATGATCACAGTGCCCACCATCTTGTAGATAGCCTTGAAGGGAAGGACATTGTAGATGGTATTAACTAGGAACTCAAGAAGGCAGAAAGCTGTTCCCTGACTGGAACCTGCTCATCTTCCAAGGCCTGGCTTCTCTCTCCACAGAAAAAGTCATCATCCGTGCTTCAGCACCACCTGCACCACGTTTCCCAACCACACATCTCACATCAACACACTAAGGCTTTGTCTTCCCTGGCTCAAGGACCTCGCAAGAAACTGGGAATTGTCTCTCCCTGTTGAAACTTAAGGGACTGGCACAGTGTCTGCATAGATAGTAGGTTTCAATAAGTACTGAATGAATTTTTAAAATCCATTTAATTTGCTAGCGTTTAGCAGTAGGAGGAAGGATCAAAGTACTGGTGAAAGATGAAGCTAGAGAGAAGAAAGCAAAAAGTAAAGTTCTACATATGATAACTCATTTCAGAGGATTCTGATGTGCAGTGAGTGAGTGATGTAGAAGTACTTTGCATGATTCTGAGTATTCTGACTTGTGGCAGTGGATAGAAGGTGGAGAGACTGAATATGGATTCGGAACAGGTCCATGGAGGAAGGTGAAGGGGACAGGTCAGGGGACATTCAATAACACCAGCCCTGAGGATGCAGAGAAAAACTGATTCCGGCCAATTCGGGGTGTACAGTGTGTTAGTCCAGCCAGCTCACAGCTCAGACAGAGCGCTGAATCAGTATGGAGAGAATCTGTGCACTGGGCTGCTTGTGAGTTAGAAGAGCAGAGTAAGGAGAGTGCAGCTCTGTAGGTTGCATCAAAGGTTATTCAGTTTATAATTCTCCATATTAACATTTCCTAGGTCAGAATAACTTTCTTTCTAGAAAAATGCCTTCAGAAAATGGAAGTCCATGGGTGGGGATTTAGTTCAGTGGTTTTGGCACCTGCCTTGCAAGCTCAGGATCTCTGGTTTGATATCCAGTAACCACATACGATGCCGGACATGGTGACTCACACCCACCAGCAATCTAGCCCATACCACAGTGCTGGGCATGGTGACTCAGACCTGTAATCCCAGCACTCAGGAGGCAGAGGCAGAAGGATTGCTGAGTTTGAGGCTGAGTTCGGGATCAGCCTGAACTACAAAATGAGACCCTGTCTCAAAAAAAACCTAAAGAAAATGGAAGTCCATCTCTACAAACTGGTGCGTGAGTCTGTTCATGGGAGTATTACTAAATGATAACCCAAAAGCTTGCCCATTAGTGTACAGGTGAATTGGGGAGTATCATGTGTTGGCAGTGACAAGGGTGAGATGCTGCTAAATACTGCACAGCAGAAAAACCTTGAAGGAAGGAAAAGGAGACACCATTGCCATCGCCAGATAGAAAGGCCACACATGGTATGATTCCATGTTCATGACATGTCCAGAAGTCAGGTCCTGAGACAAAACAGAGAAGTGTTGCCCAAGGCAGACATTGCCATAACGCCTTGGTGCTTAAAGAGACAAGTGCGTGTCTAAATGTAAGCTTCATTCCCATTTTGTCCTTTTAAAAAAGGGAAAGCCAAAGGTCTTACCTTCAGTAAGGGATATGAAGAGATCCAGCAACACAGGTGCAGTACAAATACAGGCAAGGAAGTAAGAAAGAAAATGAATGTAAACACCAGAGAACCTGAACCGCAGCCAGCAAGTCAGAAGTGGGCCCATTATCCACCTCTAGGTGACTGTGACTTGGATTGTGAACGTCAGTCTGGAAAGGGCATTCTCATTGCAGGAGCCTACACTCAGTCTGGATGGGCATGCGGCAGGGGACAGCTTGGCTCTGTGAGCTGGGATTCCTCCAGGACACAGGATTCAGGGTGACCTGAGCATGTATCCTAATGTCTTGTGTAGTCTCTCAAAAAGCAGGTGTTCTCACTCGTGACTCTGAGGAGGAACCATGTGTTTTCTCCCACTCATGGCATTTGAGGAGCATTTGTCTTGTGTCACATGACCTTAGACACACCACCTCAGTGGCACTTGTGGTTCTGCACACTTCCTCTCACTGCTGCTGCCCTTTGTCTGCACCTGTGCCACTGTTTTCTTCTCTTGTCTGACCAGAAGTCACTAGAAACTATTGACTTACTCACCAGTGCCTATAGAGTGCCAAATCCAACTGTATTTTAGCACAGATTTTATTCCTATTGTCAAAGCACTTGGCATGATTGCTCATTGCTTCCTCTTGAAAAATTTTCTGCATTCCTACTTAGGACTTCTGATCGGTTTGTTTGTTTGTTTTTTGTTTTGTTTTTAATACTCTGACCTCATTTTCTGGATCCCTCTTTTCTACTTGTATCTTTTGCAAAGTTATGTTATATGCCTTTGTTCCTTGCAATATCTAAATAAGTTCCACTACACACAGTTGCTGGCTCATCCCAACCAAACAGAAATATTGCAAGGAATACCTCAGCAAGTCCACTGAGAACACCAGCATGGTGGCATGTTGCTTGTAGGAACACCGAGGAAACCTATTGTGCAAAGCTTGATAACAAGCCTGGAAGAGGCCACCCTCATCTACATTACTGTCAAAGCAAACCCCAACACCTAAATCAGGACAGCCTGTACATAATAGAACATTTAGAAGGAAAAATAATGTTACCTATAACCAGGGATTTTAAAAAAATCAGTCCACAAAGTCTCTCATGAAAACAACAGCAAAGTTAGAAGGAAGGAAAGAGATGAGGAAGAAGAAGGAGGAGCTCTCAGCAATAAGAACAGCAGCCGCTGACACGGGTGGCCTAGTGCCATCTGCTAGCTTGCCAAGTCACCCAGGGACATCAGTCATGCATTCATGGACTGCTGAGTGACTGCAGTGTTCACCCAGATCTAGGTTCCAGGAACTTGACAAGGGGCAGGATCCTCCTCACAGGTGAGGGACATTCTGTCATATATTTTATTATCCTGGGAAGTGGGACAGGGATCTGTGCTTGAGGGGAAGCCTCCCAGCTGCAGAGGCTGCAGGAGGAAGGCTTGCTGAGAGATGGGGCGCAAGGGAGCCCAGGGAGGCCCAAGTTGCCTAAGCGAGATGGAAGATTCAGCAGGCCAGTGTAGCTGCAGGACATGGGGGCCAGGTCTGTAGCTGCCCACAGAGGAACCCAGGGCTTGCAAATGCAACTGGACAAGAAGGGTATCTCAGAGTGATGAAGAGACCACCTTGCTCAGCAGTGCAAAGCTAATTTCAGGGCCCCAGAAACTGAGCCAGTGAGAGCCTTTGCCTGAGTCTTCTACATGTGGAAGGCCTCAGAACGAGGGGGTGCTGGTTAAAATGCGTGCTGCCGCTCACAGGAAGGGGATGCCAGGACCGGCAGGGAGACCACGGCCCCCAGGGTGCAGCAGGCCTCTCACCTCAATGATCTCCAGCATCTCCACCCGGGTGATCTTGCCATCGCCATCCAGGTCATACATGTTGAAGGCCCAGTTGAGCTTCTGCTCGAAGCTGCCTCTGGAGGTGATGGACAGGGCACAGATGAACTCTCGGAAGTCGATGGTGCCATCACCATTCTTGTCGAAGGTACGGAAGGCATGCTGTGCGAACTTGGAGGCATCTCCATAAGGAAAGAACTGTAGGGCAGAACAGAGTCAGGCATGAGCAGACACGGGCCGACCACTCCCCAGGCCTCAGCACGGTCTAGGACAGGAGCCTAGGCCTGGCCCAAGGGCAGGCAGTTCAGGACACAAGTGAGCAGATAGACCTCAAAGCCACCCAAACGAAAGCAGGAGTAAATCACCTGCTGTTCAAAACAGCAGCAAGTGTGCACACTTCAGTGAGCCCCGTGAGGCCTCCAGCAGACTCCTCAGCTCCTCGCCAGTGCCCTGTCTTTTCATGAGTCTTGCTGCTGGCTGAAGGAATTGGTTGGCTGCCTCTGCTTTGTACCGTCTGGGTGCCTGTGCTGGGCCATCTCCCTTAAGAGCGTTGGCATCTGTTCCCTCTACATACTTCTCTGGGTCCTGCTGCTCACCTTTCCTACTTCTAGAAACACATCAGATGGCAGAAACTTTGCTCCCAGAAATAAAAGAACGTCTTTGCACATCAAACTCTAGTCATGAGGCCCAGGAAGCAGGAAAACCTTCAGGGTATGGGCAGCAGAAGCACTCACTTTGTCACTAAGATCTGGTCTAGGTCCTAGTACTGTGCCCAGATCACCCTGACATCTAGAGGCTCGAAACAGCAGCCATCATTTTACTATCTCAAAAAATGAAGATTGGAGAACCGCATCTTTTATCAGGCAGGGCACCCTCCTCTGCCACCGAGGGATGTGGCCTTCCTGTGGCTTCCTTCCTCAAGTATGTCTTCTGTTGTGTCCAGCTGTCAGTTCTCATGACACATTGAAAGGCACAGAGGGGCCTGTCCTAGGTGATGGGACGCAGAGGTCAATAGCTTGAAGTCCCTGTGCTTCAGGACCACACAGTTAAGGTGGGAAGCTGAGCTGGGTACTTGCTGTGGTCTCCTTACCTCTGTGCACAGGAGGAGGCAGTCTTACTAAAGCTCAAGATACCAAGATACAAGGGAGTCAGGGAAGGGACTGGGGTGGGGGTGGGGTTTCCTTCCTCTTTGGTCTGCCTGGTAGACTCCGGCTCACTGCCAGGCTTGCACCTGAAGACAAGCTGCCAGTGTGTGTGTGAAACTGAGCAGCCTTGCACTTGGAAACTAATGAGGCAGGTTTGCTCTGCCTGGGCCCTAAAGGTGAGCAACTCTGGCCCTTTTCCAGGTGGGTGTGATCATCCATATGGTCTGGCCTCCAGGAGGAGCTGGAGTCTGTTTGGCTCAGAGTGGGCAGGCCATTCCTGGCCAGGCTCCCAAGTGACCACTGCTCAGTCTGTCCAAGCCTCTGTGCTCAGGGACCTGCGGCCGAGCAATTTTCTTCCTTCCTCCAGGTTTCTGCAATGTAATGTGTCCACTTTCTTCTCCCAGAATGCTTTTAAGTTAAGAGATGTTTGACAGCTTTATCTAAAAATAGCTGGACACCTTAAGTCAATGTATAAAAAATTAATTTCAGCCTGAAGATTCTTGAGAGAAAAATCAATCACAAACTTGGAGCTGTAAAAGTTGCACGCATCTCACTGACTTCTACAGACAGCCTGATGACTTCGAAAGAACCCAGGTACCTGAAGGGGCCTTCTCCGAAAACCTGCCCGTCACCCTGTAACATTTTAAATCAGCCAGTACTCTCCTTCCCCTGTGGAGGAGGCAGCACAGCTCTGGACAGATCATTATGGAAAATGAAGCTGCTTCTTCTCTGGGCTCTGTAGGGAAAGATCAGGATCTTGATTGTGTATCATTTCTCCTGGAAGATGACTAGGTTTGAGAAGTATTTTTCATAAACTGTTGGTAAGATTTTTTTTGTTTTTGAAATTTTATACTTTTTCTCCAACTCTTGTGTTAAATGTTGATATAGAAATAACATTTGGTGGCCACAAGGATTACAAATATTTTAATATTCTAGACAACAAGGGTGTTCAGGCTGGATGGACGTGTCTGCCTTGTACATAGAACAGGAGCACTCTAGACAAGACCTCTGTGCACAGGAGGAGGCCTTGACACTCAGAGGCCGGGTGAAGATATGGATCTGTTCATTTCTGCTCTAGCCTGAGATTTTTCTTAACCAAGAGGTTAATAGACCCACATCCGTAGCTGATAAAGATTGCATGATTCTTGGTCCACAGCCTCTGAACTAGCAACCCTTTGCTGCCTTTATCGCCACCTTCTGGCATTACTTCCCTACACTGCAGGGAAATCAGTAATACACCAAGAGGCTATTTTTTAAATGACTCATGTATTGTTCAGTTCAACATTTACTGAGCAGCTACTCAGAGATCCTGCCAGATCCTGTGTTAGGTGTTGGTAATAAAAGTAGAAAACAGCCACAGAGCAATAAGAATAGTGAGGGAAAGGGACACTAATCAAATCACCACCAGAGCTAGCAGTTTCACAGTCTGATGTTGTTAGAAAGCACAAATGTTCATGACTTCCAGTTGAGCTCCAACCCTGGTGTTCAAGCATAGCAAATGACCAGCAGGCAGGAAAAGCAAACTCTGAGAAATGCTTGTATTCTTTTTTCTGTACCCTGGCAGACAATGGCCTTCTCTGCAGGATTAACAAGCTCTAATGCAGCAGCTTTTCCTACAGTGTTTGGAATCTCTTTCCAATGGTCTCCCCAGGATTTAGTCTGACATGTTTGCCCTCAGAGGAGAGTGAGGACCAGGCACTGGCCTCGGCCTCTCCTCCACCAGCGCCACCCAATCTGGCACAGAGGTTGCATGATGGATGACAGGAAAGGTAAGGGCCCAAAACACTCCTTTCCCCTTCATCTGCCTGAATATCACCAGGATACTAAATTCCTCTGTGAGAATCTCTCCTTTCTCCCTAGATCACAGGATTCCTGGAAGCCTCATGTGATGGGTGAAACCTGCCCAGCCCCTCCTGTGGCAACAGATGTGTTGTGCCCACAGAGGTAGTAAGGCTATGCTGAGGTCGGTCTCCTTGCACACCCCACTCCAGGCTGAGGCTGGCAGCCCATGATCAGCTGGAAAGACAGCCTGTGACAAGACTGAAGGAAGAGGCTCCTTGAGCTGCTCGGCCACCCCGCCCTGGAGTCTGATGTCTGGTCCCTTGCAGGAGCCCTTCATGCAGCCCACTCTGTTTCTTTTCTCAAAAGTTTTGAACCCATGAACCGCTGCTTCCGCAAGGCTGGGATCTTCTGCAGGGTGGGTGCTCAGGCTGTGTGTATGACCTGGGCAGGTCTCACTCTGGCAGCCGGAGGATAAAAACCAAGTGGTCATTGGCAGTTGAGTGACACTCACACAGCAGAGCTACCTGCTCTGGTTCTCATAAGCCGTGCGCTTCACCTCACAAGCAGCGGCCAGCAGGCCCAGGTGCAGTTTCTTTTCCTGCCCTCGGACGCACATGTCTCCCAGCAGAGGTCTCTTGGTGGAATTCGGGGTCTCCTTCGAGTTCGGATGCCTGAGGCCTTTGTGTGCGGTAATGTCTCTGTCTCCCCAGGACGGGCGACTGTCCTTGACCTCAGGTGCGAGAGTGATAACGATACTGCTCACGCTGCAGTCCTGACCTGTGTCCTTGGGGAGGGAACCCACGCGGCGGCCCCGATCCTCTACCTTGGAGCAGTAAAGAGAGGCAGAGTGTTTAAGGAGTGAGTGAGGGCGAGCGAGACCTGGAGCCTGTTGCCCTGGGTACGAAAGACCAAGCCTCTGGGTGCCGGTGGGGAGGTTGACCCGGCCCCTCTGGAGAAACCTACGGGAAGCCAGAGCGGGAGAGGCTGTGCGGCTGTCCCTGCTGCCGAGGGACTTGTCCCGGAGAAGTGCGGTGTGCCGCACGCAGATTGATGCCCATATATTAGACGCTGTTTTAAGTCCTTCCTGATTTAACTTACTTCTCCGAGGGAGCTGCGCGCTGGGGCTCTAGCTTCTCTGGGCCGCAAGACAGATAGCACAGCCGGGATGGGGACTGTGAGCCCGGGCTGAGCGCTGCTAGCAACGTGCAAAGTGAAAACCGGGACGGAATATCTTGGAGTGACTCACAGCATCAGTTCTTACCAAAGTGAATCACACCTGCAGATGTTTACAGATGTGCTCACTCTCCTGACCCTTGTCCTCGATCCCTGCGGACTGCTGGCGCCATGGCTTTTTGTAGGGACTCCCTTGGCCCCATCAGCACCTGTGTACTCTGCCGTCTGTTGCTGGGCCCCGTGGCCTTGCTTCCTGCCGCCCCCAATGACCCTCCCTCCCTCAGGGCTTGAGATTGCAGCAGCCAGAGGCGTTCCATTCCCGGCTCTGCCCGACTCTTGTTGCCTAGCAGCTGGTGCACCTGAGGTGTGTGGAAGGGAACCTTGTGGCGGTGGAAGAGAGTAAAACCCTGGTATGCCCAGAGCCAAGTGCGTGTGCGCGTGCGCGTGCGTGAAGGCGGAGGAGACTGAGCTTCCTTCCACTCATACCTGCTGCCAGCCAGAGCCCAGCAAGCCGGCAGAAAGGAGCAGAAGCGACGCCTTTCAAGCAGGACCCGCGGGAAAGGGCGGTGCTGCTGGCCGAGGGCTCCAGGAGGGGCGCTGTGGCGCGGGGGCAGCTGTGCGCCTGCTGTGGGCGCCCACGTCCTGCTTGCTAGGTGTTTGCGCCCTCAGCAAAACAAAGACAAATGCTTCCTGCCTCGTCTCTCCTCCCTGAGAGTCTCCGAGGACAAAAGGAGGTGTCTGGGGAGAGGAGCTGGCAGAGCCTCCTGTGTATCTCTGACGCCCTCAGGCAGTTCTCTGACCTGGGCGATCTGTTGCTTCTCCGCGCACCGGCGCTGAGAGGACCTGCGAGTGCACAGGCTGCAGGCGAGGAGAGACACAAGCCTGAGGCACCTGACTGCAAAACCTGCCTCTCATCTTGCCTCACGCAAAATAAAAATGTGGAACCTGTTGGCTCAAAATTAGGAAGAACTTTAAGGTGGCAACAGCAGAGCGGTGGGGAACACTGCTTGGCTTCTTGCCCAGGCTGCACCCCTGCCGACGGCGCTGGGCCTGGGCTGCAGCACTGCAGCCAGTCCCCTGGCTTCTCCCCTGTAAGCTTGGGAGCTTCTTTCCACGGTTTTAGTCACTTTCCTGTCACTAGGTCCGAGCCGACGTCGCCATCTACCGGCGGAGCGTTTAATCTTGGCGGCGGGGTGAGACGCTTCGCCCGCCTCTCCAGGCTCACCCGCGCGGGGACGGCGGCGCGCTTCCCGGTCCTACCCCGCGGGCAGAGCGCCTCCCCACAGCGCCGGCTCTGCCGCTCTCCCAGGGTCCCCCCGAGGAGCGCACGAACCTCTGGGGACATTCTCTACCCAAATTTACATCCTTCTCGCAGCGGAGGACCAAAGCTGCTCTCCAGCCGACACACCCGCCCCGCTGCCCTGGGGCCTGTAAATCTCCCCAGCTTTTTTCTCCACCTTGTCTCGGGCGCTCGCAGCGCGTCCTGATGCACACGACCCCGTCCACAGCCCCCTTCCTGTCTGAGCACACGTTTTCCCTGGCGGGAGCCTCCGTTCGCCACTCCTCCGGCCGCGCGCCGGGCCCTGGACCCTGGCATCTCCCTCGCGAGGCAGCAGCGCACTGTGCGTCCATCTCCCCCGCGCTGCGCGCTCCAGAGCCGCCAGGTCGCTCCGCTTGGGGACCCACGGCCGAGAGCTCGGCGGCTGCCCGGCACGTCCCTGAGGAGCCAACACAGAAGGGTGGGCCTCCTCCAGTCCTGCCACTTTGCTTTCTACTTTTAACATTAAACAGTGGTATTTTAAATCCTGATTTCATGTTTCGTAATTCTTCTCCAAAGGGTGGTCTGTTCGGTGGATGACTGAAGGAAATTTATTATGTCTTTTAAAAAGCACTTTAATGAAAATAGCATTTTCCCTGACTCTAAAAATAACACCTATTTATGAAGACAAAATTTAAAACTCAACAGGTAAGGAATCATTGTATAAAATTCTACCATTCCTGAAGAGCCATTAATAATAATGAGCATCATTCTAATATGCATTTGTTGACTCAGCGAGTATTTACTTAACACTAATAAGGTTTCCTGCCTACGGGTTACTTTATCCATACGGATAAAGTCTAACCCGCGCACGTTCAGCACGAATGAAACTATGTGGCTCTGCAAGGCCATACCCTCCCACCCACGCACATAATTTCTGGTTAGATTTATACTTTTAATGGTATATCCTGAAAAGCTTTCATGTCATGTGTTCTAAGTATATGACTCTCTTTTTAGTGGTTTATTATATTTCATTGTATGACTGTCCCATAATTTACTCAATGGAAAAATATCTTTTAAGTGCTGAGGGTGGAACATAGGGCGTCACAGTATTAGGTGTGTGCTCTCCCACAAAACAGCACTTGCCGCCTTTCTAGTTAAATCTTAGCCCTACCTAATATGGTAGTTGAAAACACCTTCACTGTACTAATATCTGAGAAGACCTGATTGTTGCCTAAGCATGGGCTGCTGGTGAAGGCTGCCGGAGTCTGGCTCTTCTAGTGTCACCAGGGACGGCTGCCTGCTAACCAGGGTGCCCATCACAGTGCGCCCTTGACAACACTGGTCACCAGTGTTCTTCCCAGCCTCTCCTTTGTTAGAAGAGAAGCATTTTTTGTATTTGTCTGCCCTCTAATAATGCTGAATATCTTTTGTATTTTCTTTGGGAAAAGTATAAGCAAACTTTTTTTTTTTTTGATACCAATGTTTAAATTTCCAAGTAGTCAAGTAAATCGGGATTTCTGGGCTTTTTTTACTCTACTTTTAAAGGTCTCCTCCATATTAAGATTCACAATTTGCCCCTAAGATTTCTTCTAAGGCCCCTCTTTCTGTCTTATTTACCTTTGAACAGTCACATTTATTTTGTGAATGTAATACTACCTAGATATCTGTGACGTGCATTAATAAAGAGTCATTTTTTATTGACTTGTCACTTTAACCCCTCATACTCAGTGTTTGAATTAGTTTTCATCTGTCTTTAACTGTTAACCTTTTCCCCTGTGGACATCATCATCTCTTTATCACAAGTTTATAGACCATGTTCTGTGTGGAAGATATCTCCTTCCTTCTTCTTCTTTGGATTACTACTCTCAAAAATATTTTCTCCAACACTACACAAGAATTAGATCAGTTGGCAAAGCATCCTAAATGCAGCCTAACCCAGTGAGTCGCTGACTAGGAGTGCTTTGAGCTGCAACATTCACTCAGGAAGAGCCAAGATCTTCACAGTACTGAACTCTCTGTCCAGCAGTAAGGGTCATCCACTTGCTGCCTTGTTTGTCCAGTGGATCAAGCTCTGGTCAATTTTTCACTGAGCTTGGAGCCTTGAGGCTGTGAACCAGTGGCACTGGTTCCTCTGAACCTGAGGCCTCGGAGTGCCTCTGGAGGGCAGCTAAGTCCCAGCAGCAGTTGCAGCCCACTTCCAGGTGACTCCAGTCTCTCCGACTCAGAAGCGTACACAAAGAGAAGGAATTTAGAAAAGTCCCGCCGGATGTAAACATCTCTTTTCCAGAGAGACCATTGTGGGGTAGTGGTCAGTCTTAGTAGCTGGAAGGGCCTTTCTGATCAATGTGAGCAGCTGCTGAGCAGACGCTCTGTGAAGGTCTCCCTGCACCTCCTCATCTGCCTGCCAGGGTGTTCGTGTCGCCTGTGTCACAGGGACCTGCTGAGGTCTGGTAGTTCGTGCTGTGAGACTGGATTCTGCTCTGCCCTGTCAAGCCTTTCTCATTGCGAGCAGTAAAGGACATCACGAGAGCCTTGAAAACAGAGTCTGGGAGTGCCTAGAGATGCAGCTAAGCTGCCTCACTGATGGGCAGAAGAGCCCAGACCCCCTGCTCCGACTCACAGAGGGGTCGGGGGAACACAGGCCCAAGCACAGAGCTTACAGGTGACCTGAGCAGATCCTGGTCTTCTCAGAAGTCACCTGGTCTTCTCAAAATCTCTGAGCCTTGTGTTGGAGGCTGATAGTCTCTGTCCAGAAGGAGAGGAGTTACAGAACACAGCACAAAGTGTGGAGGCACGGCGACTGGGGAGGCGGGAAGCAAGATGGGGACCAGTCGAGGAGGAGGGTGCCACATAAAATGGTGCTCTGCAACACCTGAAAGTGGACAGCAGGGCAAGCAGGCTCCTGATGCCAGGCTGGAGGCTGAACTGGGCTAGGATCTTCCCGGAGCAGCCTCTGACCCAGAGCCTGCAAAGTACTGCCAGATTTTCCTTACCAGGTACTTCAGAAGGTACTGTGAGGCTCTGAACCTCCTCGGCAGTGTTTTTATTTGTTGGGTTCATTTTTGCCATACCATTTTAATGAGAGGTCATGTGTTCCAAGAAATGGAAACCCAAATTATCAGTCCTCACACACCTGTTTTCTTCCTGGAACAAAACCACATAAAACTGCCCTTAACAGTTGTCTAGGGGTCACAAGCAGGACTTTTAAAAACTCCAATTTCACAACATCATCCTTTTCTTAACACCCTCCTGCCCCTCCTTACCTACTGCAAAGAGTGTAACTTCCACCCTCTGGCCTCAGAGGTCCCTCAGCCCTCCTGCCTATGTGGCACAGCAGACATACTGAATTACCTGTCTTTATGCAAATTCTCCAGATGCCCAGGCCTCCTATGCCAGGTTACCTGATTGGCTGTTGGGTGCCCAAACTGCAGCTGAACATAGACAAGAGAGGACACAGCACTGGCCTCCAGAGTCCCTGCTCTGGTAGGGCCTCTCACTTCTGAGGCCCCTCACTCCACCTAGAACTTATGTTCGCTCGACCTTTTATACTTCTCTGGGGCACTTGTCCTGCTGTGTCTTATTTTATGGCTTTGTGTCTTCTTCCTTGATTGATTGCCAATTAATGGGAAAAGACTGCTTTTCCTTCTTTGTATCCTTCAGAGTGTGAAGCAGGGTCCAAGACAGATGGTGGATTGAGAGGATGAATGAAGAAAGGTCTGGCTACGTCAGTGCCGGTGAGCTTTAGGGATGTTTGTCTGGTCTCTCTAGCCATCCAGTAGTGACGTGTGGGTTTGAAGTCTTCTGGCTGATTTGTTCTGTCTTGGAAGCTCTTGGGATGCAGTGTTGAAAAGAGCACGGGGCTGCTTGGGTGCCTCAGGGTTCCGGCCTTAGTACAAAATGATTCTTGACTGCTTTTATGGCTGCTAAAAACAAGAAGCCCCAAACTCAGGATGTACCCCACCTGGAGTCTGTGCAGCAGGCTGTGGCCATAGTGGACAAGTAGGAAGCAGGGCTGGGTCTGAGTCCTGAGTTCTTCTCTATGTGAATGAGTACGGCACCTTCCTGTTCCTCTTCTGAGACTCCTGGTAAGGTTCTTAGTCAGGAACAGGGCGACTTTTCCTCTGCATTGGAGCTGGGAACAACCAAGAAATGGGGAACACGAGGTGCTTAGCCCCCATTAGGAGCTCAGGGAGCAGCGGGGGCCAGCCACATGCTAATGAAGTCCTAGCTGAAGAACCGGTCAAAAGCCCACGTCTCAGCTCACTTCCCGCCAGCTCAGAGGGTGCTCCCCGCTCCTGTGTTGGCCAGGTGGCAGGCGGGCAGGGACAGGTGGAGGTTCCCCAGGTGGCTCAAAGCATGGTTGTAGTCCCGGCAGAAAGGAAGAACTGGCCTTTGGTTCCCACCTTTGGTCCTCATGCTTCTGAAAGAGCTCCCCACTCCACTCACTGCTGTCTAGCTCTCAGTTCTGAAGAGGACTGGACAGTGGATTCCATAGGTGTCCGCCGGCCTGAGAGGTGGGCCAGACCTTGGATAAAAGGGAGGATGTAGGCCCTTTCCGAGGGAGGCCAGAAGTCTCCAGAAGCGGCCACAGTGTGCTCAGTCTGTGAGATCCCAGAGCCCAGAGCTGGGGAAACCCGTCATGGAGAGGCCTGTCCCCTGGCTGGTCAAACGAGCAGCTTCCTGGCCTGCCTTTCTCCCGCTTCGCCCTGCTCCAAGGCGCACAGGAGGGCAGGAGCGCCTTAGCAGTCAAGGCAGGAGTCTGCTTAGGGACACCCCCCAGCCCTGCTACTTGACTGTCAGCCTATGCTCTAACCTGAGTTAGAGGTGGATTTTTTTTTTTTAATGAATAAGGCTGAGTTTCAAACTCCTGAGAACCAATAACTGAGAGTGATTGCAAAGGAGAGGATATTGCCAAGCTGCTGTCAAAACACTTGTGACACAGGACAGAATAGTTCACAGCAGCATGGTTGCTATGTGGAGTTAGAATGAAGAAAAATCATCTCATATTCATATATAAGGAAGTGGAGTCCTTGGGAAATCTGGTTATCAGGATGGTGCCGCCGTAGAGTTCTGCTGTTTGTAACGAAGGTACTTTTAAGGGACCATCTTTGTGGTCATTTCCTATTCATTTGACCATTATTCATTGCATGTTTCTAGTTGCTGCTAAAACTTCAAGTTAACTGGGCTAGATGCACACATATGTATCATGTTCTATAAGCAGAAGTGCTATGCGGGTCTTCGGGGCTTCAGTCTTGGTGCTGGAAGGCTTGGCTTTCACTGGAATTTCTAGGAAAGAACCCTTCACACTTCAAGGACGTGCCAGCCTGACTTCCCACATCTGCACAGCCGCCCACCACATCTTCACATCATCACCCAAGCTTCTCTTCTGCCTCCTTGCAGCTCCCTGGGCTCCACCCTGATCATACAGGGTTTCCTCGCTAGGTTAAAATCAGCTGCTTAGCAGCCCTGGCTGTGTCTACCACCTTAGCCCCCCCCACTCCAGGGATTAAGACTTGGAGAGCTGTGTGGGGTGCACAGTTCTGCCCATTACCTTCATCAATTCCCACTCATTATCTGTGAGCAAAGGCATGGGGAGGGCAGTCCTGGCTCCAAGTTTACCTGTGAGCAAGCTGCAGACCTGGAGATGGTCAGTTCCTCCCTAAAACATCAGGTGTTGCACTGGTCAGCCAAAGCCACTCCGGCTTTTAATCCAGAAAAAGTATGGGGCCTTTCTACTGCTGTGCAGAAATCAGTCTTCCCGACCAGCTCTGTTAGTCCTAATGAGGATTTGTAGCAGGTGTCAGACATGTTGCTTTCTTGGTTCATTCTTAGCTTCAGCAGTTTGGAACCTATACTCTTTATTTATATATAATAACACTATGGATCTAACATCTATTTACCACTACTGGGAATCTTTCAGGTATTGCTCTCATCCAAAGAATAACTGACAGTCATTTTTTATTTCTTTACTATTTAATTTCAATGACAGCTCTTCATCTGGAGTTTATTTGGTTCCGAGTAGAAGGAAAGAATCTGTATTTAGTTTTTACTCTGGAAATAAAAATCAAAGCAGATGTTCTAGCAGTCCAGGCGGTGGAGCACTATCACTTCTACAGTCTTAATAGGCAAGAGTTGCTCTGACCCAGGGCTCCTGCTGGTTCTGTGGGGGCAACAGGAACCAAAAAACATGCTTTGAAGCATTCAGAACAAGTTTCCCACTTACTTAGAAGTCAGCTGGTCTTGTTTATCCTTCTAAATTGACTTTAGATCATTTTAAATGCACATTTCATTTTCTCTAAAATTAACTAAAGAACACACTAGTATGGTTTTGATTTTATAACCAAGGACATTGTATTTCTCCCCATTTATGTAAGTCTTCTTTGTCTCTCCATAAAGCCTTTTTTATATGTCTCATTCTTTTTTTTTTTAAAGGCTGCTTCTAGATAGTTTACTTTTTTGTAACTGTTGTACTTTCTAACATGTTTTCTTTTTTGTTTGTTTATTTTTTGAGAGAGGATCTTTCTATGCAGCCCAGGCTGGCCTCAAACTCCTGGCAATCCTTCTGCCTCAACCTCCTAAGTGTTGGGGTTAGACGTATACTTTACCTTGCCTTGCTCTAAAACATTTTCTGATTATTAATGGCATAAAGGGAACACCATGAATTTGGTATTATTTTAAATAACTATATTTAGTAATCTAAATGAATCCTTGTTAATCTATTTTTCTGTTGATTCTTGTGATAGGTATGTATTTCTGGGGACTGAATCTACAGCCTTTGAATCTCTAGCCCTTTTTTATTTTTTACTGAGACAGGATCTCACAAAAGTAGCTGAATTGTGCAGGATGGCTTTAAACTTGTAATCGTCCTGCCTCAGTCTCCCACATACTGGGATGACAGGTGTGCACCAGGAAGTCTGCTGACTCTCCATGTTCTAATCATAAACCACAGAGGTAGCTCTAAATTCTGATACGATACTAGTTTTAGCTTCCCATCTTATGATATGAGGCATGATTTCCATACAAAATTAAATAACAGTGTCAAAAACCGAGAGTGTTCCTTCTTAGCCAGTTACGGTTGCATGGGCCTGTCATCCCAGCACCCTCAGGGAGGCTGAGGCAGGAGGATCATAAGTTCCAGCTTGGCTGTGCTTACTGTGTAACTTACTGCGGCTCTATCTCAAAATATGAGTAAAACGTGAAGTAGTGATGTCCTGGCTTTGTCCCTGGTAGTGCAGAAAAAATCCTTTCCTTAGTCTGGTTTAGTAGGTATTTGTACTTCAAATAATGACTCTAGTAGTAAGATAGCAGATCTTCCTGAGACGAAAGCCTTTCCTTCAGGTTTTAAAGTGTTTTTCTTTTTGTCTTTATGAGCATCTACAGAAGTAACTTTTTCTGAACGCATTGATATACTAAGTGTTAACAGTTTTTCTAGTGCGGACGTGTCCTCGGACTTGTCTGTGGTGATGTGTGAGGACCTGGACAGAGCGTGGCCGACCTGGGAGCCCCGGCTCGTGTCTGTGGTGAGCAGGGGCCTCATTATCCAGCACTGGGCGGAAGCGCTGGGGCAGGGAGGGCGTGAGGAAGACCCTTGCATTCACCGGGCTTCTCACCACCTTCAAAGCCACCTCGACACTATTTCAGCAGAGCTTTTGTGAGGCTCCATCTTGTACGAAAAACGACCAACTGCAGTGACTCAGCATTATATAACATGGGTCTATTATGCTTTTCCTATTAGCTTACTCTATTCATCAAAATTTGATTACAAATATTTTTGTAAAGTTTTATTATGCTTGGATATGAGAGGATTAAAACCTTACTGCATTGAAATAATGTAACATTCAAATTAGCCTTCCCCAGGGAATTTTAGTTGAGCGTTTCACTCCTAAAGATTTATGAAGAGATACTTTCTATATATTTGCTATTTCTTTTTTGCAACTATATGCTCTCTTTGATCCCAGGGGCTTAGAATCTATTTGCAAGTTACTGGAGAAAAGACAATAATGGGTGTGAAATTATTTTTCTCAAAAAAATAATATCAGGAATAGCTTATTGCTCACCTACCACCCCCTTGCTCAGGGGAGAGATGACTGCATCCTTTGGTGCCTTGGCTTAATTAGGGCAGAGTGTGAGGTAAGGGTCCTAGGTGGAGCCTGGGAGGGCCTTGAGGGCTTCTCAGCAACCACCAGGGCAGCGGAGTGTCAGTACGGAGGCAGAGACCTTCCTCTAGCTGCACCCTTGCAGTCTGCTCGGCCCTCCTGCCTATTGCCTATGGTCTCTGGTGGCCAATCCATCATTTGCACTGCTGCCAAGTCAACTACCCAAAAGGAAAATTCTGGGAGCTGTCTTACTGAAAGCCCTGCACTGCGTAGCTATTTGCTTTGTTTTTGTCAGTGTCTGGAGAGTCAGGCCTTCTTTAGAGGCCCGGCTCACTGGTCTGGAGTTGACTCCAATTATACCATAGTGCCTATTTTGTGCTCTAGTTCATCAGCAAACCTCCCCAGGGTAATCCTCTCACCTTGCTTTCCTATGGCATTGTGGAATCTCGCCCCCTGGGAATTTCCTATCTCTCCTCTAGGATCAGGAAATAGAGAAAGCTGTAACTAGAAGCCAGGTTCAGCGCCCTTCCCCCTCTGCCCACTTAACAACCTCAGTATTAGGACAGTCTATCAGATCCCTGGCTTCTCCAAGCGCAGGGCCTAGGTCTAGTTCTTTCCCTCAACCTCCCCCTTCTTCCCTCTCCCTCCGCCTCTTCTGCTCCTTGTTTTTTCTTTTTTCTTTTTTTAATCTTTATTGGTACATTAAATATACACATCATGATTGCACTCCATAATGGGGATTTGTACCAGTACAAGACACAACTTAATTCTCATTTTTTCCCATAGCCCTACCCACCCTACCACCCCCCCATACACATAAAATTTGTTTCCTTACTTTTTTGTTACAATCTCAACATTGTCCCCTTTCACCTTATTTTACATTGAGCATTTTCTATTTCACAATATATAACATACAATGCTAGGACTCATTTACATCTTCATTTTCTCATAC
>PVIR01032098.1:0-18930 GCA_004026965.1 Petromus typicus
ATTTAGCTTATATTTTGTAGAGGTTTCAGTATGTAGTTGGCTAACTCCAAGGCAGGGTGGCAAATGGCAGAGGGGCAATATGTCATGGCCATGGAACACAGCAAAAGAAGAAAGAGAACTTAACAGCATCTTCTTGCTCTTTTTATCTTATTCAGACTATACAGCATATAGGGTGGATAGCACTTATGTCCTTTATCCTAACACCCATGGGCATAGCCCAACATGAATCCAGTACACACTTTAGATTCAGCCATCTTTAAGAAAGCATGGAATTATGGGTGGGAATCTTGTCACAAACCACAACAATTATAAAATACTTTAATAACGTTACTGCACTATCCTACCAAAAGACACAAACAGATTTAGGTGCCAAGTTAAGTACTGAAAACTATGGTTAAGATTCAAATAAGCCACAATAATAATAATATAAAACATAAATGTTCTTAGCATTCATAAATTTAATCAGACATTTGAGAATACAGCTTTATGTTTTTTTTTCTAAAATTACATGTCTGTCAAATTTTGAACATAGTTACTGGCCTCCAGGCCCACACCAGAAGAGCGCCCAGGGACTGAGGTTAGCAGTGGGCATCTTGGGAAATGGTGACTGCGGCACCGAGTCTGCATCACCGAATCTGCGCCGGAGTTAGAGCTTACTGGCCACCAGGACCATGCCAGAAGAGCACCCAAGGACTGAGTTTAGCAGAGGGCGGCTCGGGAAACCGCGACTGCTGCACTGAGTCTGTGTCACCGAATCTGCACAGGGGTTAGAGCTTACTGGCGTCCAGGTCTACACCAGAAGAGCGCCCAGGGACTGAGGTTAGCAGGTCAGAGTCTGACTTTCTCCACAGCAGCTGCAGAAGCACATCCAGTCAGGTTGTATTGGTGAGTAGGTGGGCCGGTTTGAACATCAACTCCTACCATTGCAGCTACACAGGGCCTACAGTCTACTGCCCTCAGGCCAACTGCACAAGGGAGCCCAGAGACTCTGTATTGGTGAGCAGGCGGGCCCATTGGAACCTCAGGCAGCACTACTGTAGCAGTTCAGGAGCCACAGCTTTCTTGCCTCTAAAGCAGGCAGGAGAAGGTGTTCTGACTGTATTGATTGAGTGCCTCATATGGTGTGCCAGAACTAGGGGTTTTTCTTTAGGTCCCAATACAGACTGCAAAGAACAACCCAAGAAACACTGCTATTTCAACGTTCCTAACTATGAGGAGGAAAGTGACTTGCAACAAACAGCACCAGAAAACAGGGCAGGTCATAGATAAGGAAACACTCAAAGTCTCAGATATAAAGATCCTCACCTCAGAGTAACACAGGGGAAGGGAAATAAAGAAGTTTGAAGCCCAGTCTCCAGGGTCATTGGAGATGGTAACCAAAGAAGATGTAGTAAAATGGAAATCAGAACTGATCTCTGAGATGAAAGCAGAGATATTGGACACTGTCAACATGATGATTAATCAAGCTAAAGAGCAAATCATGGAATCAAAGATAGCAAAAGTAATGGAAGTTTTTAAACACCTACAAGCAGAAGTCCAGGAAATTAAGAAAGAAAATGAAAGTTTGCACAATAGAATGAATTTGGCAGAAGACCGAATTTCAGTCCTAGAAGACAGGATCTCAACCAATGAACTGGAAAGGCATAATCTATGGAAAAAAGCAATCAATAATGAAAAGTCAATTCAACAGCTCTTAGATGATTCAAAGAAGAATACCATAAGATTGATTGGAGTCACTGAGGAAGCAGGAGACAATGCTAAAGACATCAAAAAGCTATTCACAGAGATAACGGCAGAAAACTTCACAGAAAAAGGTAAAGCATTGGACATACAAAAATATGAAGCACACAGAATGCCACATGCCCATGACATGACAAAATCTACACCTAGGCATATCATCATAAAAGTCCCAGATATCCAAAAAAAGAATGAAATACTGAAAGCAGCCAGAGAAAAGAAAATAGTTACATTTCAAGGGAAGCCAATCAGGACTACAGCGGACTTCTCAACTCAAACACTCAATGCAAGAAAAGCCTGGAGTGAAGTCTTCCAACCCTAAAGAAAAATAACTTCCAACCCAGACTGATGTATCCTGCAAAACTATCCTTCAAAATTGATGGGGAAATAAAATACTTTCATGACAAAGAACACCTGGTGAATTTCACAAATACGAAACCTGTGCTCCAAAACATTTTAAAGAATATCTTGGAGAAAAATAAGGAAAGTTACAAATCCATGAGACCTAACCAGGTCAACTCATGGGACCAAACAAGAAACTGATGGGGAAAGGGCAAAAATAGAATAACACAGCCAAGAACAGGAAAACATGGCAGCACTAAATTTATCTATATCAGTCATAACCATTAATGTCAATGGACTCAAAGCGTCAATTAAGAGATACAAATTGGCAGAGTGGATCAAAAAGCAAGATCCTACAATCTGCTGCATACAAGAAACACACCTAATTCAGAAAGTAATCCATGGACTAAAAGTAAAGGGATGGAAAACAATACTCGATGAGACTGGAAACAGCAAGAAAGCAGGAGTGGCAATTTTATTTGCAGACAAAATAGATTTCAAGCCAAAACTAAGAAAGAGTGATAAAGATGGACACTATCTTTTAGTTCAGGGAAAATATCCAAGAGACAGAAATCACAATCTTAAATATCTATGCTTCAAATTCTAATGCACACAATTATATAAAACAAACATTAACAGACTTGAAAAACCACATCAACCCCAATACAATAATAGTAGGGGACCTCAATACCCCACTGTCACAAAAAGACAGATTGACTGTCCAAAAAGTCAATAAGGAAATCCTTGAGCTCAACCAGACTCTTCAGCAAATGGACTTAATAGATGCATACAGAATATTTCACCCCACAAAGTCAGAATTTACTTTCTTCTCAGATGCTCATGGATCATTCTCCAAAATAGACCATGTGCTCATTCATAGAACAGGTTTAAGCAAATATAAAGGGATTGAAGTTATCCCTTGTATACTGTCGGACCATAGTGCCCTGAAATTAGAGCTGAATAGCAAAGGAAAGCCCAGGATCTTCACAAATACATGGAAACTGAACAACACTCTGTTGACCAACCAATGGGTCACAGAAGAAATTAGAGAAGAAATTGAGCAGTTATTACAACTAAACGATAACCTCATTATAACATATAGAAATTTATGGGACACAATAAAAGCAGTTCTACGAGGAAAATTCATAGCAGTGAAAGCCTACATCCAGAAAATGGAGCAAGCTCAAATAAACAACTTAATGCTGAACCTCAAGCAACTAGAAAGAGAAAAGAAAAACAAACCCAAAACTTACACTAGGCAAGAAATTATAAGGATCAGGTCAAAAATTAATGCAATAGAAACCAAGAGAACAGTTCAAAAAATCAATGAATGGAAAAGTTGGTTCTTTGAGAAGATAAACTAAATTGATAGACCCTTAGCTAAACTCATTAAAGGAAGGAAGGAAAAGGCTCATATCTATGCTATTAGGAATGAGAATGGAGAAATTACTACTGACCCAGAGGAAGTCCAGAGGATAATAAACACCTACTTTGAAAATTTATACTTCAATAAAATGGAAAATGTAGAAGAAACGGATAGATTTCTAGACACATATGAACTCCTAAAGCTGAATAAAGAAGATATAGAAATGTTAAATGCCCCAATAACAATCTGTGAAATTGAAAATGTAATTCAAATCTTGCCAACAAAGAAAAGCCCTGGACCTGATGGTTTTACTACTTAATTCTATAAAACTTTTAAAGAAGAGTTACTGCCTCTACTTCTGAAACTCTTCAATGAAATTGAAAAGGAAGCAGTACTCCCAAACTCATTCCTGGAAGCAACCATTAGCCTGATTCCAAAAGCAGAGAAAGACCCAACCAAAAAAGACAACTACAGGCCAATATCTCTAATGAATATCGATGCCAAAATCCTCAATAAGATCCTGGCAAACAGAATACAGAGAATTATCAAAAAGATTATACACCCTGACCAAGTTGGGTTCATCCCAGGGATGTAAGGATGGTTCAACATACATAAATCAATCAATGTTATACACTATATTAACAGGCTTAAGGAAAAAAAATTACATGGTCATCTCAATTGATGTAGAAAAAGTGTTTGACAAAGTACAACACCCATTTATGTTCAAAACTCTACAGAAGATCAGAATAGATGGTCTGTATCTCAAACTAATAAAAGCTGTCTATGAAAAACCTTCAGTCAGTATCATACTAAATGGTCAAAAATTGAAACTTTTCACACTAAGAACAGGAACAAGACAAGGGTGTTCTCTCTTACCACTTCTGTTCAATATAGTTCTGGAAATATTAGCCATAGAAATTAGGCAAGAGAAAGAAATAAAAAGAATAAAAATTGGAAAAGAAGTTAAATTGTCATTATTTGCTGATGACATGATATTCTATCTAGAGGATCCTAAAAACTCAATTAAAAAACTGCTGGACCTCATCGTCAATTTTAGCCATGTAGCTAGTTACAAGGTCAACGTTCAAAAATCAATAGCCTTCATATACATAAACAGTAAACCCACTGAGATAGAAATTGGAGAGTCAGTCCCTTTCACAATAGGACCCCAAAAAAATAAAATACCTAGGAATCAATCTAACAAAGAAGGTGAAAGACCTCTACTCTGAACACTATAGCACTCTGAAAAGGGAGATAGAAGACGATATCAAAAACTAGAAAGACATACCTTGCTCCTGGGTAGGAAGAACCAATATTGTCAAAATGGCTATACTCCCAAAACTATTCTACACATTCAATGCAATCCCGATTGAAATCCCAACAGCATATTTCACAGATCTAGGAAAAAAAAATCCAAACTTTCATCTGGAACTACAAAAGATCTAGAATAGCCAAAGCAATTCTAAGCAACAGGGACATGGTGGGGGTATCACAACTCTGAACCTGAAACTATACTATAAAGCCACTGTGATAAAAACTGCATGGTACTGGCAAAGTAACAGACCCAAGGATCAATGGAGTAGACTAGAAGATCCAGAAACTACTCCAGATACACTGAGCCACATTATCTTTGACAAAGGAGCCAAAAATCCTCAATGGAGGAAAGATAGCCTCTTTAACAAATGGTGCTGGAAAAACTGGGCTTTAACTTGCCGAAGACTAAAACTAGATCTAACTCTTTCACTGTGTACCAAGATAAAATCAAAGTGGATAAGAGACCTAAATATTAAAACAGACAATCTAAACCTATTGCAAAACAGCTTAGGTAAAACTCTTGAAGACACTGGCTTAGGGAAAGGCTTCATGAACAAAACTTCTATAGCACAGGAATTGGCTGAGGAAATCAACAAGTGGGACCTCATTCTTTTAAAAAGCTTCTGCACAGCAAAGGAAACAGCCAACAGTGCAAAAAGGCAATCAACAATGCAGGAAAAAATCTTTACCATCTGTTCCTCAGACAAAGGGCTACTATCTATAATATATAAAGAGCTCAAAAAAATCATTCCACCCAAATTTAATGACCCAATTCAAAAATGGGCATATGAAATGAACAGATATTTTTCAGAGGAAGAAGTAAGAGCAGCTAAGAAATATATGAAGAAATGCTCAACATCATTAGTCATTCAAGAGATGCAGATGAAAACAACATTGAGATTTCATCTCACTCCACATAGAATGGCTGCCATTTCAGAATCAGCCAACAGCAAATGTTGGCGAGGCTGCAGAGAAGAAGAAACCCTTCTCCACTGTTGGTGGGACTGTAGACTCGTACAACCCCTGTGGAGATCAGTTTGGAGATTCCTCAAAAAGCTAGGATTGGAGGTCCCATTTGACCCGGCCATTGCCCTGCTAGGTATATACACACAAGAATTAAAAGACTCATATCACAGTGACATATGTGCACCGATGTTTATAGCAGCCCAATTTGTGATTGCTACATCTTGGAAACAACCCAAGTGTCCATCAACTGGAGACTGGATAAAAAAGCTGTGGTTATTCTACAGAATGGGGTATTACACTGCCATAAAAAATGATAAGTTGAATCATTTATACTTAAATAGACATACCTTGAGGATATCCTCATAAGTGAAATAAATAGGCACAGATAGGTACATATCGCATCTTTTCTCTGGTATGAGAAAATAAAGATGTAAATGAATTCTAGAAGTGTATGTTATATATTGTGAAATAGAAAATGCTCAATGTAAAATAGAAAGAAGGGGGAAATATGATGAGATTGTAACAAAAAAAATAAGGAAACAAATTTTATGTATATGCGGGGGCGGTAGGGTGGGTAGGGCTATGGAAAAAAATGAGAATTAAGTTGTGTCTTATACTGGTACAAATCCCCATTATGGAGTGCAATCATGATGTGTATATGTAATGTACCAATAAAGATTTAAAAATTTACAAATAAATAAATAAATAAATAATTAAAACATTTTTTGAACATAGCTGATCTAATGAAATTAATACAGTAAAAATCATACCATTTCAGTAGTCAATGTTCAGATTAGATATAATACAAAAACATCAAAATATTAGATTTTTTAATGAAATTCCCTCAAGTCATTCCACTTACAGTATGATGATATGAACAATATTTTCACTCAATAATGTATTCCTTCAGTCAATTAAATATTTTGAACACTTATGTTGTCTTGGGAAATATGCTAAGAACTGGAAATACAAAAATAAATTGGACATGATCTATGACTTCACAGACCTTCTTCTCAGAGGGACAAAGTCACAAACATAATCACAGTAGCTTGATTTGAGTACTGTAATAAAAGTATAAACAAAGTCTTATTAAATTCAATAAGAAAAAGTTAATTATGGCTGGAGAAATACAAGATCTATTCATTCAATCCCCTCCAAACATTGTGCTATATAACAAAAACAGCAAGGCATATCCAAAACTATGTTTATGGATTTAAAGTGATTTATTTAAAACAATATTTGAATTACCTTTTAAATCAATCAAGTGTTGAACAGCTAGTTGTTTTTTTTTTTAATTTACACACACACAGACACAGACACATAAATGTTTACTGCTTTGACACAGAGTCTTAATATATTGCTCAAAGTTGACTTAAACTCCTGAGCTCAGTCAATCTTCTTGTTTCCTGAGGAGTTGAACCAAACCACCATATCTTGTACTGTGTATAATTTTCATTTTAAAAATTGTGCAACATTTAAACCAATCAGTTATGCAAACTAAGGACAGAAGTTCTGATAATTCTCAAGAAAAATACTGATAGTTCATTCCATTAATAAGTATTTTTCCCTGTTCTCATGTGGTATCAGCATTCTCAATTTCTTTTACACAATACATTAAAACAGAAATCAGTTCAGAAATGAAGCATGGAGCCCCTAGTTCAGATTTTGATATGTAGAGTAGTTTGTGATGGTGTTGTTGTTATATGGTACTGAGAATTGAACCTGGGACTTTTATACTCAGCTACATTCAGTATTCATTAATTAATTCATTCATTCATTTACGTTTTTAAGACGAGGCTTTGGTAAGTCACTAAGTTACATAGGCTGGACTCAAACTTGCAATTCTTCTCCTTCAGCCTCACAGAATATCACTCAGTTTTATAAGTAGTGTGATCAAACAATATATAAGTACTTAAATTTTAAAAGAAATATTACAGCGAAGACACCTTATCATTAATCTCCTTTAGAGTACCCCTCCTCACTTACCAAAACACATGTCCTGGCACTGTTGCCATTTTGAAGTTCTGGAAGTCCTCATTCATGATTGACTTTAGTTGCAGTATCATAGATCCCTTGACGTCCTTACTTAGCTCAAAATGTTTACTTTTCATGATCACTTTGACTCTGAGGAAGAGCTAGAAGTTGCACAGCACCAGATCCAGAGAAGAAGGGCAACAAGGACTCACTGTAGTCGATGTGAACTGGTCTCTCCTTTGGATGGAGTTTGTCAGTATCACTCATCAGATTTTTATTCACACCTACAGAAGAGAATTTCCAAAATTACTTTGGAAAGTGAAAAAAAAAAAAAAACATGGGGAAAAGACTGTTCTTATCAAGGAGAATAATTTGTGACAGATTAATGTCAGTGTGTCTTTCAATATAATAATTTTCTTTAAACATTCCCTGTGTCTTTTGAACACACTTTATACTAAGATAAAACATGAAGAGACTGAAATTTCAAAATTTGTGGAAGACTGGGGATTTAGCTCAGTGTTTTCAGTGCCTGCCTTGCAACTGCAAGGTCCAGGGTTCAATCCCTAATAAACTCAACAATGTTGGGCATGGTTACCCACACCCACCAGCAGTCAGTACCACATACCACAGTACTGGCTGTGGTGGTTTACTATCTTAATCACATCACTCAGGAGGCTGTGAGTTCAAGGCTGAGCTCAGCCTTAACTACAAAATGACACCTTGTGTCAAAAAACTAAAAATGAAACAAAACAAAAAAAAACATGGTAAGTACAAAACCAGAAGTCCCTAAAGTTCAGTACTTATCATACCATATACATCCAAAATTTTAGTTCTAAGCACATCGGGTATAAGCAGCAAAAGATAATAATATATCTTTATAGCAACCAAAGGAAAGAACAAAATCTTACCTATACATAATCATATATAATAATTAAAATAAACTTGTTGCCCAAATCAAGAAAACAGGGAGAAATATTTCAAGTTCCAAAAGAAGTGTTTAAAGTGTCACCAGTTGTATTCAGTAGAAGTATCCTTCAAGAGAGAAAGAGAAATGACTCTTCCTCAGACAAACAGAAACTGAGGGAATTCATCACAAGCAGAACTGCTCCATGAGCTGTGTCACAGGAAATTCTCCAGGGAAAATAAATTGATATAGAACAGAAACTCAGATCTACATCACAAAAACAACAAGCAGAGATCATTTTAAAATAATTTTGCAGCTTACACGATGTAAGTAATGGCCACACATATTTAAAATAATAGTAACAATATATTGGGAGAATATAACAGGTTTATAGGTAAAATTAAGGACAATTTAGCTTAAAGATGGCTATATTAACTGGGAAAAGGTACATTGCTATTCCAACATGTACTTTAATTGTAAACGTGTATTTGAAATATTATGCAAGTGACTTTTGCAGAATAAAGAAATAGAAATGAGACTACAAGTATGGATAGAACGTGGAGTTATACCAAAAAAAAAAAAATGATACCTCAGTGCACAAGCTTACTTCATTGCACTATTCTGGGACAGTTTCTGTATTTCTGTTGGAAAGATGACTATATTCAGGTTTGTCACCTGATGCAAAGTTTTAAAATAAAAGTAAAATTTTGCCAAATTCTTCTGTTTGTGAACAGAATTGTTCCCAAAGAAAAGCATTCAGGAACAAAAGTGACATTGCACTCAGCTCAACCTCAGAAAACTCAGAGGGAAGAAAAGTAGACAAGCAATAGTTTTATCAAATAAAAAATACTAATTGTGATCATGTTAGATATTAATCCAACTATTTAATCACTGAATAAACAAATGAAATGATGAGTCTTATACTGATTAGAATTATATACAAAAGAAAATAGGGAACAAAGATTATATACAGGGAATGGGTGGTAGCAGGGCAAGGAGAAAGGGGAAAAATGAGAATGAAGTCATGTCATATTCTGGTACAAACTCTCAATGTTGAATGCAATGATGATGTGTATTCATAATATACTAATAAAGACTTAAAATAATTAAAAAATAAGAAAAGAAAACCCCTGTAATTGCAAATGTGTATAGTTTAAAAGTAAATTGACATTGTGATAAACCACATGATATCATCCTTCTTCATAATTCTTAATATTCTATTATGAATATATGTTGTATTTACCCATCTATTCATTGGTGAACATTCAGTTGATTCTACATATGCCTTATCTAATATGAAGATAATTGCAGTAAACATGGTCAGGCATTTGTGTCTATGATATAGTGATTTCATTTCCTTTAAAATCATACCAGTAGTAGGATTTCCGAGCCACAAATAGTCCTATGTTCAGTCTTTTGAGGAACTTTCAACTATCTTCCATAATGGCTACACTCATTAACATTCTCACCATCCAATGCCTGTGTTCTCTTTACTCTGCATCTCCTCCAGTGTGTAGTTGTGTGTGTGTGTGTGTGTGTGTGTGTGTGTGTGTGTGTGTGTGCTTTTCATAGTAGTCCTTCTAACTAGGATGAGATGATATCTGTATTAATCAGTTTCCTTTTGCTGGGATAAACATCTGACAACAACAGCTTACAGAAAAAAGGTGCTATTTGGAACATAGTTTCAGGGATTCAGTCCATGGTTAGCTGCCTCCAGTGCAAAAGGTTGGTAGATCAAAGCTGTTTAGGTTATGGAAGTTGAGGAGCAGGGTAGTGGTACAGTGCCAAAAAGGAAGGCACCAGGCATCATATAGAGTAACAGTCCAGAACTCTGTAACACATCTAGAAATTTGTCTTCCTCACCACCCTATTGGCTAACCCCGGTTGATAACCTTAATGATTACAATATCTCACTCTGGTTTTGGTGATTGTGAATTGAAATAAACCAGGCATAGAAAGATAAGTACTACCAGGATTTGTTCATCTGTGGAAGTAAAATCATTGACCACATAAAAATAGAAAATACCATAGCAGAGGTCCCTAGGGACATGAAAAGATAAAGGAAATAGACTAGAAAGAGAGTTTGATGATTCTGAGGGAGAAGGTGATTATAATGTGCTACAACACAGAAGAATAAGTGTGCAACAAATAGTTATACAATTCAAAATAATTAGATAATTGCTCGAGGCTTCACAAAATAGAGAAATGATAATATATGAGGAGATAAAAATGCTAATTACTGTAACCTGTCATTACACATGGTGTACATATATCAAATTACAATTCTGTATCACTTAAGTGCAATTATTATGCTCATTAAAAATATTTTAATGTTTTTAAAAATTTCAGACACTAAATGGATTCAGGAAATTCTATCTTGTGAGCTCTAATCAAAAAGAGGTACAATATGTTATTAATTTCACACACAGCCACTTCAGATCAAGGAAACTAATCACAGACCAAAAGAGAAGTGTGTAATTTTAAAGACTCCATGCTCTACAAAAGACTTGTCATCCTTAAAGGATAGGCAGATAACAACAGAGGATCAAAATACTTAAAGGAAAATTGATTGAATCACAATAAAAAATAAACAAGTCTACTATATATATAAAAAAACTTCAACGTCTCATTTTCTTTTTTTATTCAAATTTTTATTGGTACATTATGAATACACATCATCTTCACATTCAACATTGAGAGTTTGTACCAGAATATGACACTAATTGGTTCTCATTTTTCCCCTTCCCCTACCCACATTGCACCCCACATCCCCTATATATGTCACAGCAGGACACTGAGCAAAGCTGCTCAACTTACAGAATCACAGAAGCAAAGAGGTAGAGAGAGCTTGAGAGAAAGGGGTGAAAACCCCAGGTATATATGAGGTTTGTTTCCTTTTTTATTATTATCACGTTATTTCCTCTTGCTATTTACCCCTACACCCTTTTTCCTTTTAAATGTTTTCTATTTCACAATATCAACTATATATACTAGAATTTATTTACATCTTTCTTTTCTCATACCAGAAAAAAGATATGATATTCACATATCTGTGACGTCACTTTATTTTTTTAAATTGATTTTACTGGTACATTTTAGGCAGAAAACGAATAAGGACATTGAAAATCTAAATAATCAGTTAACTTGATACGATTGACATTTGTAGAGTACTACACCATAAACATTTATAGAATTGTCCTTGTAAGCTGGGAAATACATGCAGCTGGAAGCACACCATGGAAAGCATCCTGTCTCCAGTCATGGGATTACCTTGAATTTATATTCACTTATGTTCAAACAAAAACCTACCAAGGAATATTTATGGTTGCTTTACTTTAAATTGCCAAAGTAGTCCAGGGATGTGGACCTGCCTGGCAAGCACAGCTACTGCCTGGTAGACACAAGGCTGAGTTCAATTTCCACTACCTCACACAATTAATAAGATTGCCAAAGTAAAATAAAATATTGAAAGTACTACATACTGTGCAATTTTAACTCTATGTTATTCTGGAAAAATAAAATTACAGAAAACATAAGAATACAGTGATCACAAAGAATTTTATAGTGAAGTGTTTATAGAGTAAGGCATAGGGGATTTGTCTAAGACAGCATACTATTTTCAGGAGTATTTTAACAATGGATGCATGACATTATGTTCTTATCAATATTCATATAACCTTACAAATAAATAATGAAGTTAATATCAAAACAAACAGAAAACATTTAGATAAGAGCATCTTATAATGGGATGCAATCTATTACTAATAAACCTTATTTCATTGCAAATAACTAGAGAGCCCCACTAAAAACTTGAGGGATGGGGAGGATCATGACCACTGACAATGGGAAATCTTTGACTATTCCTGCTTTCCCAATGCAATTACACAATTTTGTCCATTTTCCACTGCTTGGACAAAATACCTAATGTGGCAGGAGAATTTACTTTGGCTTGTGTTTCCGGAGGTTTTGTCTGTTCAGTTAGGTTCAAGGCAGAAACATCACAGCAGGACACTGAGCAAAGCTGCTCAACTTACAGAATCACAAAAGCAAAGAGGTAGAGAGAGTTTGAGAGAAAGGGGTGAAGAACCCAGGTAGACCCAAGTGCCCCATGCCACTCAAAAACATCTAAAATATATATTTTCCTGAGCAAACTTCTACTCATCTCTCAAGACAATCAAGTTGAAAATCAAGATTAATCATCACAACCCCAAACTAAGCCAGGAGTTTGTGAACTGAATCCCCAGACACTGCAAGCCAAGTTAATCCTCTTCTCCTTTAACTTGTGGCTGTTGAATATTGTCTCCCATTGATAAGAAAGTTAACACAATGATAAATAAGATTAACACCGGGCTGTAAAATGACACAGGAACCAAGTGAAAGTGCTTCAATGATCAGAAGCAAAACAATATAATACATCTTGAGAAGCATGAATTTATAAATAATATAATGTATGTCTGACAGATCTGCAGACCAAGACCACCTAGTTAAAGACATAGCTTCTATAATGTGCATTTTTTGGGTTTTTTTTTTTGTTTGTTTGTTTGTTTGTTTTTGGATCGTCCTAGGGCAGAAGAACAAATTACATAGCTGGCAAAATAGTTCCAGCACATCCTCCTTTACAGGGTGAAACATTACATTCATGAAAGCTTTGCCTTTGTGAAATGAATCACTTCCTAAAGTTCCCAGCTCTTAATGTTATCAGATAAACAGTCTAGTTTCAGCAATCTAGAACATTTGAGAGAAAATTTTGAAGACATAGTAGTCTATATGGTTGATACCAAAAGGAACTAGAACACAATCCTATTTTGATAATGTGCTTTCCACTGGAGCACATTAGCAGTCTTTAATAGACCTCCATATATATTTAAAATATGTAAATGAATTATGGATGATAAATAACAGATTTGCTAAAGGAGAATTTGCAGATAAACAGGAAAAGAGGCTGAAAGGATCCTAGCAATGGTGAATTAGAGGTGAAGACACAGGATATTTGTTTAATGGGGATGTAGTTGGCTGCACATAGAAATCTTCACAAATACATATACGCACATGTGCTAATAGAAACACATATTGCTTTGTCATTCAGTAATATGTTAGCAATACTGAACATGCCTCACACACAGGCCTGTGATTCTAAGACCACACCCCAAGAAAGTGACTCATGAATATTGCAGAAATGTCTAATATTAGAACTGGAGGACAGGGTATGTATACACAACAAGCATACAAATGAGTTAGAGGATCTTGTACCACTCAAAATTTACACTATCCTCATAAAAATGTCTCAATAAAGATTAAAGTTAACGGTGTAAGTTTGATTTGCTCTGGGCTGCACTACGTGGTTTGGGAGCATGATTCTGAATGTGTCTAGGAGGGTCAGAACAGTGTACTGGTTGCTGCTGGGCGTGAGTCTCCATGCCCAGTATGGTATGTGGTTACCGGGGATTGAACCTGGGCCCTTGCACTTGCAAGACAGGCGCTGGAACCACTAAGCTATATCCCCGGCCCTTCCCAATATCCTCTTCATTTGTCTCTAAATCAAAACTTTACAAAGAAAGAATTTCCAGAGAGAAACAACAGAAGAAGTCATGAGACCTAAGTAAAGAGAGGCACAGAATTCTAATTAAAAGAAAATACATCACTTCAATTCTATTGTAATTTTTAAAGTGAAGCAAAAAGCACCTCATATTCTTTTAGCTTTGTCCAAAAATGTTATAATTTGGGGGAGTTTTTACCCCTAAACATGACAGCAATACAGAAAGATTTTTAAATGTTTCAATCAAAAATGGTTACTTTCAAAGAGGGTCAGAATCAATCAATTTCAGCCAGGTTGAATATCAACACAGAGAGAAAAAATAGAAGATTAGAACTGGGACCTCTGCTTCCTCTACCAGAGGTTGAATAATTGTATAGCCTTCATTATTTGTAATGGTGGTATGACGGTAATTTTATCTGGACATGTATTAAGATACTTACATAAATGAAAGGTTGTGTAAGATGAAGCCTTTCAGTTAAGTTTCACTACAAATAGTAATAGAAAGACAACCTTTGTTCCAAAATAGGAAAAACCAATATAATCAAAAAGGCTATAATCCCACAACTGCTATGTAGTTTCAACACAGTCCTGATTTAATTCTCAACAGCATAGTTCACAAAGGTAGAGAAAATAATCTAAAAATTAATGTAGAACCACAAATGACCTAGAATAACGAGAGCAATTCTAGGTAACAAGACATGACTGGAGGTATCACAATTTCCAATTTGAAACTATAGTAGAAGGTCACTGTGATAAAAAAATAATAACAAATAAAATAAAATAAAAGCATGATACTGGCAAAGAAACAGATGTAAGTATCAGTGGAACAGAACAGAAAATCCAGAAATACTAGATATATTCACCCACCTCATCCTTGACAAAGCCAAACACATTCAATGGAGGAAAGACAAAGTTTTTAATAAATAGTGCTGGAAAAACTGGGGGTAAAAGACTGAGGTTAGATCCATGTCTTTCACTGTACAGTAAATGACACTCAAAGTGCATTAAAAACCTAAATATTAAAACAGAAACAGTAAACCTGCTGAAAGAGTTAGATAGAGTGTCAGAGGCATTGGCCTAGTGATAGATTTTATGCACAAAACCTCTGCAGCATGAAAATTAGCAGAAGGAATCAACAAATTGGATCTCATCTTATTAAAAGTTTCTGGACAGCAAGAGAAACCATAAGAAAAGCAGAAAGATAACCTATAATATGGGGAAAATTTTACCAGCTGTTTCTCATCTAGAGTGTATAAAGAAATTAAAAAGATCAGCTCCCCAAATTTAAAGATCCAATTCAAAATAAGGCAGATTAAATACACAGATATTTTCCAAATTAAGAAGTAAAGATAGTGAAAAAATATATGAAAAAATGTAAACATCACTGGTTATTCACGAGATGCAGAAGTAAACAATACACATTTCATCTCACTCCTCAAAGAATGGGTGCTATCAAGACATAAATCAATAACAAATGCTAGTGAAGCTGTAGGAAAAGAGGAACCCTTCTCCACTGTTGGGAATGTAGACTGAAGTCACTGTGGAGATCAATGTGGAGATTCCTTAAAAAACTAAGATTAGAGGTGTCATTTACCCCTGCTATTCCTCTTCTAGGAATATACCTGAAAAAATTAAAAGAATCATATCATAGCAATATATGTGCACCCATTTTTAACAGCTCAGTTTGTAACAGCTAAATCTTGAAAATAGCTCAAATGCGCATCAACAGGAAACTGGATAAAGACTTTTTGTTGTTGTTGTTGTTTTAAATAAAATAGAGTATTATTCAGCTATGAAGAATGATTAATTTCAGTCATTTATTCTCAAATGGGCATACCTTGAGGACATAATCATAAGTGAAATAAATAGGACTCATATGTGTAAATACTATATTATTTCTCTGATATGAGAAACTGTAGATGTGAATAAGTTCCAAAATGTATGATAGCTATTGTGAAATAGGAAGAAAATTTTCAAAAGGAAAAGGAACAAGGAGAGTAGGGAAAAGTAAAGAAGGGAAAGAGAAAAAAATTGATAGTAAAAAATGAAGCAAAGCTTATGTATATAGAAGGGTGAAGTTGTATGGAAGGCAGGGGAATGGAAAAACATAATTCAAGATGTGTCATGTACTGGTACGAACTCTCAATTTTGAATTTGATCATAATGTGTATATAAGATAAACCAATAATTCAATTTTTAAAAATATTATATTTGAATTTTAATATTCCCAAAATTATGTTTCCATATTTTAAGGGCAAGAATATTTTAAACAAAATTTACCAGTAAGGAATAAATAGTGAAAACATTCATTTCAATATATTCAGAAACAAATTTGAAAGGTGGCTACAAGCTTATTGTTATTGATTTGTTTTATTTTAATATATTATTAATCAATGGTGATTGAAATAATGGCAAGAATGATCAACTAAAGATAACTATTGCTTATCAAACTTTTGATAAAAGAAAATATTTCATTTTCAGTCATGCATTCATTTTGTATTCACTCAAATGTCACACAGGTCAGGGAGTTTTGAATAGATACAGTTTCAGAAATAATGAATTACACTATTTTTAAAGAGAAATGGAAGGTAAGTAGCTCTTGACCCTCCTGTTTTTGGCTGTTGTGTCCTCTAGCACTCCTGTCAGAGTCTATCAATTATTTTAGGCCTAATTCTCATCTACTTAATCCACAATTATTTGCCTAAATGCTCAAAGTTAATTGAATCCCTGAAGCACATATAGCTTATAGCAATCATCCTGAAAATTGCTACGCATTATTAGGTATTATATTATCTAGCAATACTTTAGTTTAAAAAATTATTTCACTTCCATTTTCTATTAATTATGTATCCCTGGCAGGTTGAAACCAGATCAACTTCCACTTGAATCTATCCTCCGTTACCTAGTGGACCTGCATGTCAGTCAGATTTTTGTCAGTATAACAAACACTTAGAAATCTTACAAAGAGGAAAGGTTTATTTTGTCTCACAGATTTAGAGATTTCAGTTCCTGACTGGATGTTCCTGTCTCTTTTGTGTCTGTGGTGAGGAAGTATGTCATGACAAGGAGCCCCTCATAGAGTGAAGCTCTCATCTCAGAGCTAGAAGACAAAAGGAGAAAACAAAGTAGGCTGGATTTTTGTGTGACTTTCAAGGTATGCTCAATGACCCAAAGATCTTCCACGAAGCTCCACCTACCAAAACTTTCTCCATTTCCCAACAATTCCAAGGTGGAGATCATGCCCTGAATATATATGTGGTGGGTGACCTTTTGGCCTAACACTGTAGTTGCAAGTTGCAAATATATACAGGGCATTAAAGGAATGCTTTATCAGTAATATTTTATCCAATGCATACATTGAACAATAGTACAGGTTTTAGAAATCACATATTTTCTCTATGCTTAAAATATTTTGGTACTCTTCATTGGAATGTTTACTTTTAAAATTATTGTCACAAATATAGTTGAAAATTTTCTCACTATTATTATATAAAACTTAGTCATATGAATGAGATGTTGCCTTAAACTAATGCAAAATACAGTATTCTGAATTAATGAAAAATACAGTATGGTGAATTTTTTATAGACAAGTTAAATATTAATGAAAAACAACCCATATAATAGTAAAAATTTTTCAATTTTAAAAGTTTGTCTCTATGTATTTTTTACAATTATATTGTCTAGCCAATATACAATAAAATTAGCAACCAGTATCACAAAGTTGTAATAAAGTAGATATTTGTGTTTTTGCCAGTTTCCTGTAAAGGATCTTCTGTTTCTTTCTTTAAGAAAAATTCTGAATAAAACTAAAAAGTATAGGAAAATTAAGAAATAATATTCAAGAAGATAATATGAATCTGACATATATTTGATATAATGCTTAAAAAAATGTTCCAGCCTTCAATATAAAGAGAAAAAATAAGAAACACGATGAAAGAGTAAATAATCTAACCCACTCCATTATTGTGGAGTTTTTCCATCCAGACCAAATCATTATGGATTGATTTCACAGAGTCTAGAAACTTCTTTAGGAAAGAAGACAATGATTTAAAAGCCAAACATTCCATTTGTTTACAAGGAAACAGAGAAGAAGTGTGTTCTTGAATAGTTGCACACACTTACCCCCTTTGTAGTTTTAAATAATTCAGTTTTACTCATTAGACTTTTCTAAAAACTCTTATCCCATACATTTCCTCCAGAGAGGAAGTCCATTCATTTTTTTGCATTTCTGATTGTTACTAAGAGCTGATAATTACCTCGAACTAAATTTTAACCTAACATTAAACATTTTAATACAGTGATGGAGAAGGGAAAGCTGTTTGTTTAAGAGACATGTGCATTGTCATATTCATTACTCTTCACAATAGCTAAGAAACAGAGACCACCTAAGTGTCTATCTGCTGATGAATAGATAGAGAAAGTTAGGGCATGTGCATGATGGACTAATATCCAGTCATAAAATGACAAATGTACTGTCATTTGTTAAAGCACGAGTAGAACTGGCAAACAGCAGATTAAATGAAATGAACCAAGCACAGACAAAAAGCATCCCTTCTTTTCACTCATATGTAGAAACTAACAAAGTTGATCTTGTAAAAGTAGAGAACAAAATGGTGGTTACCAAAGGACAAAGATAGGGAAAGACAGCTGGGAATGTTCATCAACACGGAATCAGTTCTAGTTAGATAGGCGCCAAGAAGTTCTGCTGTGTGATTGTGTAGTAGGGACTAAAGGAAATGGTAATGTGCTGTACATTTCAAAAAGCTAGAATAAAAGATTTTGAATATTTTC
>PVIR01032099.1:0-18945 GCA_004026965.1 Petromus typicus
CTTACTATCATATTCTTTTTCCACTTGTTATTTACCCCTGCACCTTCTTTCCTTTGAAATGTTTTCTTATTTATTTTTAAGACAAGGGATGCACCTGTTAAAACTCTCAGAGCTGTGAATGCTTATGGTAGTGATTTTTCCATAATGCTGCAATCTTTGGAGATTCTCTTTTCTGGGTATTTTCTTATGGTTCTGAGCCCATAGGTCATACTACATGGATGCCAAGTCTCTTCTCTAAGCAGGTAGTAGCCAAAACGTAGATCTTTCCCAAAATACACAAAAATATATCTTTTGTTTTAGAATACCTAAGGCAAGCAAAAAATGCCAGGAATATACTGATGAGTACATAATACATTTTCCTTTTTAGTGCAGATGACCCAAATGTTAACATGCTTTTCCTTACAGACTCTCTGAATCTTATCTTTGCAATTAAGAAAGTCAGTCACAGGAAAGTGACACTTTTATTTCTGTTGCACAGATTCTGAGCTGAAATGACCTTTAGATCTTCAGGCCCAGATCTTGTCTAATGTAAAGATGAAGAAACTGAGTCCTGGAGGCAGTCAAAGCCAAGTCCCTAGTCCTGTTCCTGTCCGTTGTGCCACTTCTCCATGATGCCTGAGGTGGAGGTATTGCTGCTCTTCGGAGTGCATTACTGGGGCCCAGTGAGGAGCGACCAGGCTCTTGTAGGGTGAATTCCATTCATCGTATAGTGGTGGACCTGGCATTGCTCTCATGTCCAGATGAGAACCCCGCAGAGTCCAGGCCCTTTGGATATTGCTATGTGTTGACAAATTTGGGCTTGAAGAAGGTGTGAATTGGGTGGGACAGGGGTCTGGGCCCTTGGGACACTACACAGACAAAAAGGTGGGGAGTTCAGTGTGACTCTTGAGTATGTGACTTTTTGGAGCCTCAATTGATCTACCCAGAGGTACTCTTTTTGTCATGAGTTTTCTGTTTCATTTGATTTATAATGTGAAGCATCAAAGAATCGGCCCCTTTTAAAATGAAAGCCAAGAAATTACTTTTAGTGTTAAATTGTGTATTAGGCAAATTCATTATGCAACTGAGAGAGATGTACTTTGCTCCTTCTTTACAGGGTTTACTCAATTTCCTCTGTAATATAGTAGGACCTGCAAGTTAAATGTGTAAATAATGGCACCTCAGTATTGTTTTGTGCATGATGAAAAGAACCAAGACACGTTTTGACATCTCAGAAATTAATTTTGCAATTCAGTCTTTTAATGGACCCATTTTTCATGCCTCTTGGTTGACCTGATTCCCTCAACACAACAACCTATTTTCCTGACAATTCAGGATGAATTACATTGAAGTATAACATTGGGAAATGACACATGTATTATTTTAGATACTTGATAAATAGAAAACCACAATAAAAATCATATTAATAGAAATAATTGAGGGAGGGGAAGGGACATAAAAGGGGAGAAAGAAAGAAGGAAGAAAAAAGGGTGGGAGAAAACACACAGACTAAAGAAACTTAAGAGAAATTCACTGTGTGACTAGATGAAGATTCAAAGGAAAGTAATGGTTTTCTGTGAATGTGAGGGGCCAGGACAGGGTGAGGGAAGACAGTGGAAGGGGGCAAAACACAATGTCTGCACTTTCTTTGTATTTCTGAGAATAATCACTATATACTACTAGAGATCCCTCTCCCATGGAAGTTTTCTATTGACCCATTTACTACATAACTATTCCTACTATGCTGTTTATCTACTTCTGGTAGAAGTAAAGGGCA
The DNA here is from genome assembly GCA_004026965.1 of Petromus typicus. NCBI lineage: Eukaryota > Metazoa > Chordata > Mammalia > Rodentia > Petromuridae > Petromus > Petromus typicus. Next base: position 1,757 of record PVIR01032099.1, read on the forward strand.
TTAAGGTTTGCCTTCACTCATTTTTCTTAATTCATTAAGTAACTGAGGTAACCGAGATATGTTCTTTTGCAGAAAAGAGCAGAATTCCTAACTTTACGCATCAACCTGAAAGAACTCTCATGTACACGTGTACTACTGAGGGTTCTTGTCAGGTTACAAAACTTGACTCTTCTTCTTTTCCTCCACTTTCTCAGGAGTGTACTTAGGAGGTTTTTGTTCCTCCTCACAAAAGCTGGTCTCATGCCTCCTCTGACTTCAATGTTAAAGATGACACTTTAGCTTGGAACTAAATACCTAGTACTGAACATATTTATACTATGGACACTGGCAAAGACTACAAACCAGATTTATTTTCTGGAGAGCCTATCATTACACATTTATTAGATCATCTCTCCTTACGTATAAAGGAGATGATGATGGGATTTTGTCAGTTGTAGGGATGCAATATTTATTTCCCTTTACCTCAGCCATGCCTAAAGAATATATGTCTGAAAACCTTTGATCTCCACACTTATCTCTCCAGATAATAGGTTTTAAGTTAAGAGCCAATTTCATGTTATGATCTCCATGTTTATTTTATGGCATTTTATATGACTCAGTTCTCTCTGTTTCTCTTTCTTTCAGTATTTGAATAGTACTGAATTAGGAATTAGATAGTTTTGCAAATTCTCCTTACGTGATTCCTAGTACAATACCTCATATAAAGGTAATTATTTTATTGCTTTTTTAGAGTAGCATTTGCTATTTTATTGTGAAAAGTGGCATTGATGTGTTTATGATTTTATTAAACAGTTGGATAATTTGTGAAACACCCAAGAGAAAAAGAATGCACCTATGAGTTACAGAAATGAAACCATCAGGCCTATTTAAATCTATACCTTTACCTTCAGCCTCCCATCCTCAGAGAACAGCCAAAAAAAAGAAGAAATAACCAAAAACTCCACTACAGTGCAAGGATGACAAAATCATCATTCATTCAAGCAAACATACCCAAGGAAGGGTATTGTGACAGCACATGTCCTCCTGCTGGTCCTACCATTGCCCTTCCCCCATGCATTTCTCACTCTCCATCTTATTAAGTATGAACAGAGATAATCCATCATCTTTAATAACTAGGTAAGAGCTACAAATTTAATATAAAGATCGCAAGGAAGCAAATATAGATTAATGATGGGAAAACAGGTTTCATGAAAGTGATGATCTTTATGCTGTTCTGTGAAATATGGTCCAGTATCCCTGTGAGAGGGATAAGAGTTAAGGGAATGGGATATGGGTCAGTGAAGACTTAATTTCATGAGGAAGGGAAGAAACCTGCACTAGAATGGAGAGATTCATGTTAGTGAGGAGTCTGAGATATAGTCAGGGAAGATGACATCTTCAAAGACCAACAGATGAGTTTGTACTTTGCCACAGCAGAAGAAGGCACTGAGACCAACACAGCTATGCTGTGGAAGCAGTAATTTGGCAGCGCACGAGATGAACTGCGAGAGACAGGAAAGGGTATCACAAAGAGAACTGGCCTCCTCTGGCCTTAGTTTCCCTGCTCGCCAAATGAGAACAGGGTTGTTCTCTTCAAGAGGCCATGACAGATATCAGAGGAGACCAGAATGATGAAGGATGGACACTGGCCCTGACGCACAGCAGATCTCCGAAAGTCACTCCTCACTTCCCAGATCCCCCATCCGACAGTTGACTTTCATTCCCAAAATAGTCGCCTGTCTCAGAAATAACTGGGAGCTGGTAACAAACAACTGGAAGGCAACGATGTGAGGAATCTGGAGAAACAGATGTAAACTGTTTTGCTTAAAGGAGTTAAACACAAGAGAAGAAAGACATGCAGGAAGTAGATGGACTGTAGGATCGAGTTCTCGGCGTATAAGTAATTAGCACTTCTTGACCCAGTGAAAGCGGCCACCCAGCTCTCTGCCTCTGAAGGGGCAGAGGTCACTGACAGCTGCTGGCCAGGCTGGCAAGGTGGGGGAGTGTTCCACTTGAGACCAGCTGGGGAGAAAGGCATCCTGGGAAGAGTGGTCTCTCAGTGATGAGCGCTCCATGCCTTTTTCTCATAAACAGTGGACCCCTTGACGGCCCATCTGCACAGCACCAATATATTCTTCACCTGGCTTTTTGTTTTCTTTACTGAAGAGCAGTTGCTTGGTATGCACAAGTTCCCATCTGTCTCCCAGATAGTCCCGGAGCTGTGCACTGTATGCATTTTATCAGGGACTGAGAGACCCAATTCATCTCACTCCGAAACAAGATCTCACCCAGGTCCCAAATCCAGTATTATAAATGTTTCAGCAGTAGAATATAATTGTAACAGACAATGAAAAAAATATACACAAAAGTTGAAAGTGATATATTTCCTGCCTGGTCACCTAATTAAAGTCTCATAAATTTTCAGGCTTCAATGTGAGAATTTTTGGCAAATTTCAGTGCTCCTTTGAACATTCTAAAACACTATATATTTGTATTTGGCAAGAAATATTTAAATTTACATTTTATGGGTTAACAATTGGCTTACCAAGAAGTAAAACATTTGCTAATTTTCTTTCTTTCTTTTTTTGGAAACAGGGTCTCGCTTTGTAGTTCAGGCTGACCCTGGCTAGCCTTGAGCTCACAGCAATCCTCCTGCCTCTGCCTCCTCCTGAGTGCTGGGATTCCAGGCATGAGCCACCACGCCTGGCATAGTAGTATGTGGTACCAGGGATTGAACTTGGGACCTTCTGCTTGCCAAGCAGATGCCGGAACCACAGAGCTAAATCGCCCAGTCCTGCTAATTTTCTTTTTAAAATCAAAGAAACAAAAGGGCAGAAGGGCAGACAATTCATGAATCCAGCAGCCCGTGAATCCTAATTCTACTTACTCCCCTGTGCAATGTCTTCCTGTAGGTCTGGCCTGTGTAGTGTTGTCTGATGCAGAGCTCAGTGCCTTTCTGAAAGGCAGCAAGCAGCAGTGGACTGAAGGGTGCACCGTTAGGCTGTCTCAAGGAAAGGAAAGCCACAGTGGCTTCTTCTTATCCTTAGAAGGTCTCCCTGAGAACCATGTGAATCTATCTGCTCTCATCTTTGGAAGTACCTGCAATGCTGAGACCCTCCCTTGAATAAAGAAAAGTATAAGATAAAGTCAGTGAAGCTGTCTTAGTCAAGACTCCAAAATTCTTTTTGAGCCTTTACCACTAGGTGGCAAATCCTCCCGACAAGGGGAAGCTTCTTCTTTTTCTGTCTCCGTGGTTCTAACGTAGCATTTGTGGTATCACGTGGAAATCCACTGAGCCTCTTCAGCCATGACACAGGGGTGCCGCAGCAGCTCTCCCCTCTTCCCAGCGACAGGATCTCATCAAATTACTCAAAACAGGTTTGACATCTACTGCCCTGTGTGCTTTGATGAGCAAACTAATTTCATGATGACACAGATGATAGAAAACCTCATTATGCTTTCAGCACAATTGTGCCTAATTTGTGTTTAAAAAAAAAACTTTATCCTTAAGAAAGGACAGTAATAATAAAAACGAGTGCCTAACAGGGGTGTCTTGAGGCCTAAATGAAATAAACTTAAGGGTCACCAGCTCTTCAGTTAGTACTTGAATGACCCACTTGGTTAATAACCAGGATCGAAGGGTATGGAATCATTTGTCCAAAGAGCCCTGAACTCCACTTTACCTGAAGTCACAAAAAACAAATTTGTAAAATTATCTGACAAGAACATATACAAGATCCTTTTATAAAATAAAAAAATTTCTAGTTTAAAATATACTTTTCTAAAAATTTCCGCTACAAGGTGACTCACTGTCAGGAAACACTACCTGATGAGATTGGATTGTCACTCTAGTCCTGGATGAAGATGTATTGTGAATGCTTGGGAAGGCGCGAATTCACTCTTGTTAGATTATTTTTTCCTTTTAGACAAGTTTCTTGGGGTATTCTGGAGATGCAGATGATGGAAAAGAAAGAGTAGAGTAGCCGGTAGTGTTATGAAGAAAAAATGCAAACATAGGTAATTACAAGTAGCACAAATCTGTGGCTGAGTATTTTCATATGTTCAGTCAGTGTGAAATGAATCCACCATTGCCTAAAATACATTCCCAAGGCCACAGAGGCTTGTCATTTAGTCTGCTTCCTGGACTCAGGAATAGGAAGTTTTTATTCTATCGTGAGAAAGGCTCTATATGAATAAGACATATACTGAACATATTGTCCTTAAAGATATCCCTCTAAACTCTATCATTCCTGTGCAAATACTGACATATCACTTACAAAATTCTATTGAGCTGAATCACAAGTTTTGCCCAACACTGACCTTTCTGCTGTCTCATATCAGCAGTGTTAAGCACTGTGGAGATGGTACAACTGCCTATAGCTTTTGACACCCAGGTTTCCAGTGCTGGCAAAGATGCCTTCTAGATCATGCTGCCAGTGACTCAGCTTTGCTGCCCAGGCTGTACCTCCTAAGAGCATTTTCAATTCAGAACTGATGAGTACAGCACCTGTAACCATTCTAAAATCTCCACGGCTGAACACAGTGGGTGAGGGGGACTTGAGGGACATTTTTATCTAAACTATAACAGAGACCAAGCATCTTACACTTGGCTTTTGGAGGACACTGAAGTTTCAAATCATAATACAGAATACTATGCTTCTCCAATTATGATGCTCATCACATTGACATTATATTATACTTATTTGTCTAGTAATTTCCCTATTATTTACTAGTCTTCCCACAGAAGCAGTACTATCTTTTATGTGTCCCTTATGTATGTTTTGAATACATAGATAAGTAGAAGATAATATAAAAACTTGCTTAGATGCCACTAGTCTTTGCTCACATCTATTCAATAGGCAGAGAATCCTGAAGCAGGCAGGTTGCTTGGCTTAGAAGTGAATTAAAAAATCATTCAATTCTTAAGGAATTGTCTGATTAAATATTTGCACCATTTCAGTAAGTCATGAATATTGAACACTTTGAGTGTAGAGAGGACACATTCCTTTCTATGAAATGTTGGATCTTTTCTGGATGATAAATTTTATCTGCTTCTTTATGGTACAGCGTTAAACTTACATAATTAGACAAGACTCATTATGTGCTGTATTAGAAAATGAGTTCATCTCAATACTGAATCTCTCTGATACTGGGAAGGTTGTTTCTTCTTCACTAATCTGATTATGAAGCTTCTGTTTCATTCTCCTGTAATAATAATGAATCACATGTTTATCATCTGTTCCTGAGATCATTTATACCTCAAATCTTTATGCATCATTTCTATCTTGTTTCACTTCTTTTCTGAAGACCACTTCTTTAAAAATATTGTATAATTAAGTTTTAAAAAATAGAGAAAAATGTCAAAAATTTCTTTAATTGTTTTAATTTATAAGAAACATCAGAACTTTATAGAACCTTAGAAAGACATCTTAAAGCCTTCATTCATTCCTTACTATTGAAATATTAAGTGGGAAAACAGAAATTCATAAAATGCTCCAATTCAACTAAATCTATACATTAATTTCTTTGACAAAAATTGTCTAAACTTCATCATGCTATTAATGTGAAACTCAATTTTTTTCTGAAGTTTAGAATTGCTTTAAAATTTCTGAGTTCATAATACACTGTCCTGGTCCCTCTGGTGAAGGCTGAAGAAATGTTCCCAGTTAGTGAATGTCTTTAAATTGCATTAAGTTTAAACTAAAAACCATCTGGATGCATGCGTATGTGCAAGTGTGTGTGTGTGTGTGTGTGTGTGTGTGTGTGTGCATGTGTGCATGTGTGTGTTTGTATATGTAGTCTCTGGTGACATATTCTGAATTTTCAGAACGTGTTTCAGTGGCTCTCTCCTGACTGGATGTGCTACATCGAGCCTTCTCCACAGAGGTCGGATGATCGCTATGCTGGGATGGTGTGGGAATTCTGAAAAAAATGAAATATTTAATGAACAACGTGCCTTGGCCCAGTGTGTGTTGTTCCATGTCGAGTGTCAAGTTTAAAATTTGTGTTGTTTCTTCTTTTCCCATCTGTGCTCACTTCCTCCTTTGTCCTTCTTGTCATCTCCAGGGTTCAGTTACTCCTGCCATCTTCCTGCAGTTTCTAGGGATTTAGTAGAGTCTGTTCAGTGGATTGGCTCACTCCAAACTAGTCCAAATGCATTTGAGGAGAGCTACTGCACCCTAACAACACTTGGATGATGGAGAGCAGTGTCCACTGAGGCCACCAAAGAGGTCGCAGCCACCATTGACAGCCGTTCCCATCTGTGAGGAGGCCGAATCTTCGAGAACCGAACTCAGAGCAATACCGCCTGGTCACTCCTCCCCAGGTGAAGATCAACTCTATGTATTTTCAACTCTGGAGAGTCTTTTGTATTCAGAAGATGAAGACAGTAGTCTGTAGCCCTAATCTGTAGCCCTAATCTTGTAGTTGGAGTATATATGACCTTTAACTTGAAGGAGTTGTGATCAGGAGAAAAATATCAAGATTTGCATGCTATTCCATTTCCCTTGTTTAATAAATATCTGTACTTTTATAAGATTAGGTGATTAATAACTTCTTTTTACAAATGAAGAGATCACTTCCTAGTGATAGGTCATAGGCGGAACTGATTGGCTGCTTTGAGCTCATGGCAAATGTTCTCTGAATAATTGTATCATATGGTGTTTTGATTCTAATCTTTTCCTTGGAAATTCCAATTTATAAAATATTTAAACACATAAAATTTTCAGAAAACTTTGTAAATCAAGTCAAATGCCATGTTAGTTTTACCCTGTATGTATTTTTATGCTTTGTGGATTACTTTCCCCTTTGAGAAGAAATGGGGGGATGTTTCCTCAGTTAACTCACATGAGAAAGAACGCTGGAGACTTACTTGGAGTCTTACCCTGTGTTTCAAGGGGTTGGAGGGCACAGGGATCTGAAACTGTCTATCTCCAAACAAGAGGACAGAAATAATCTAAGCCAAGGGCCAGCAGTTGGAGATGCCCAGATGGAAGAGTCTGTCCTGGAAGGAGGGGTGTGGGAGAATGGGCACTGGTCAGAGTAAGGGGCAGCCAGCACCATAGAACTGAGACAGCTACTTGGGCTCTACTTTCTCCCTGACTCCTCACCTCTACTTGCCTAGCAGAACTATAAAAATGAGAAAAAAAGAGTGGAGAAGATGCTGGTCATGCTTTTCTCACTCATTCGATGCTTCTAGACCTGCAGCTAGTCATAATCATAGAGCTAGGTAAAGGAAGAATAAGTCTAAGAATAACAATTAAACAATTAACTTTAAGAATAACAGTTTTTAAAATTAACAAACAACTTGTTTACATGACATTCTTACTTACAGACACAATATAAAAACTTGAAAAGGAAGTACTCTTAAATACTTTTTTTATTACCCTTGACCGACAGTGCTAAATTGGATCTTCCTTCCACCAAAATGCTAACATTCAATTTGTCAATTTTTGTGATATAAATACCACCACTATGGGCAATAGCATGCCCCCAAAGTATTAAAAATCAGTATGAAAAAAATCCATGAATAGCAACAAATGTAACACTTAACTGATTTGGTGCAAAGTAGTTGAGATTGTGTTTGACTAAGTGGAGAACATAAAGCTATAGGATGAGTGTCTCACTCAGTCTCGGGTGGGGTTTGATGTTTCAACAGGATCAGTTTAGGGCAAGACAGTGAGAAAGAATTATAAATCTTTACTTTTGCATTCATTTTATTGAGTTTAAGTATGTATGAAACCGGAAGTGAAAAAGATTTTTTTCCTAAACGTTAGTGAAACCTGAAAGCTAAAAATGACATGAGTTAAATATCTCTGTGTTAAATAGCATAACTAACTATATATCCTCTCTCTACACAGTGACCAAATTAGCACTCACCTGGCAGGATCCACCTCATGCATGTAGAAGAGAAAATCACCATGAAGAAAGAAAGATCCCTTTTCTGACTGTATCTGCAGGAGTGGAAAATGCTCTGACTTCTCTTTCCTCATAGAAAAGGACGTAATGCCGCTTCAAGCCCAGTGAGGGGCTCCAAATCCAGAAAACCCAGGCAGACTAGGTAAGGACTTAATGGATTGTGACTGAGATTGAGAATCATAAATTCAAGTGTAGCCACAGGTCTTGAGCAAAACATCAGACATCTTTCATGTTCCTCAGAGGGTGGGAGTATACATGGTCATCTTTTTCCCATCAAGAAAATTCTGTAAGTGGGCAGCTCATAGGGTGATGCAGGAATGCTCAAGTTGCATATATTGTTCTTCCATCCTTTGCCAGGGAAATAAAACATAGCCTTCCTTAAAGACTAAGGAACATTTAAAACAATAACTAGGCTTGAGTAATCTTTTAAAAAAATTGTTGCAGTGGGCTACATGCTGCCCCAAAGCACTGCAGCTTAAAGGGACCCTCTCATAATTCTTTATCGGTGTCCAAATGATCCACTACCCAGAGACTGATTTTACAGAGCTGGGATGTAGCTTGAGGATGTACAATTTTAAACAGCCTTTTAGATTATGCACAGGAAAAGGAAGATCTAAGAATATTTAAATGATAATCTCAGTGGCTATCTCCCATTGACCCTGTCTACATTCTCATCACTTTCTCTCTACTAGAAACAGTCCAGAAATAGTACGCTAGGCAAGCTCCTTGGAAATTGATATAAAAAGATGTACAAATGGGTGTATATACACATTTTAGATGTGATTTGTTTCCCTTAGTGCTCAAACAAGTATATACTTTATTGCTTCCAAATACTTTTTCTTCCAGTATACCATTACCAGCAACAGACAATAACATCAGCTCACAGAAATTATACAACTCTCCTCAGTCATGTCCTGTTTTAAATATTAACAGGATTGAAATACTACAATAAAATAAATGTTTTGCTTTTAATTTGTAAAATGATTTTGACCTAACATTTCAAAATTTTCTGTAGTTTTAGCAATCTGTTAAACTCATGGATATAACACTGCCAGTCAGATGACCCTCAAATGCTGTCCACACAGACTTTTCTTATAGGGCACAAGTTTTTTCTGGTGGCGCTCATTTGTTTAGGCTAAATTCTCCCCCACGTTGTCAAGTGTTACTTGTGCAATAAGGAGATGGCATCACAGCGGAGCAAAGCGAGCTGCTGTAGAGGATAAGTCCCTGCTGGCTCGGGCACCTATCTGCCTGTGCAGCTGTCCCGAAGGCTGGACTTTCCCTTCACTTTTTTGGTTGAGTTCAGTTCCTAATATTACTTTTCCTCATTGCCATTTGGAGATGTTGCCCAAGGAAACAGCCAAGATGTGTGCTTTTATGGCACATGGCTGGCCTGGCTGATTTATTCGTTACTGTTGATTTCCAATACATTGTAAAGATCTATCTCCAACAGTTTAGGGAAACAAGAAATATTTCCTAGACTTTAGCCGATGTAATCTCTGAGGAACTTGGCTGCAAGTTGAGTCCTTAAATTTCTCAGTACAAAACAAAAAAATCAGAGGAAGCATAAAAATACATCTAAGGCCTGTTCCTTTGGTGGATGTGGAAAGATTTAATTTTTTCACATTGCAGTGATAGATCAAATGAGTCCCTGCCTCACCTTTTTTCCACACACCCTTTCCTTCTGGTCGGGATACCCAGTTCTACCAAGTTTGACTCTGTTCTCCTCATTTGTTCTCTTCCCTGTTCCTAAACTGTCATTATGCTGCCCCAACAGAACCAAATAATAAAGATTCCACATATTTCCTAACTGAGGGGCCAGCGAGACATATTCACACCCAGGCCACATTCAGTTCTGACTATATTTATCATGTGTGAGTGATGCAGTTATTGATACTCATACTTTCCATTTGGATAGATAGAACTTAAATGTGTTCAAATTCTTAATTACATTATAAGGACACTTAGCCCTTGATCTCCTGGAACTGATTTACTGTGTGTATTGTTTCCATCAAGGATAATACAACCGACCTGTTGTGAATATTTGGATAAATTGAGTGGCAGGTTCAGCCAAATGGCCTTTTCTATTTTCTGTTGGCAAAAACATCACATAAGGCTTGGAAAGCCAGATGCCAAATAAGATTTCAGAAATGAAACTTGATTTTGTAAACCCCACAGAAGATTGTCTCTGATGCACAGACGTAGAGAAGAGCCTATTTAGAATACTTCCACTAGGGCCCAAGTGGTAGAGTTTAACCTATATCACACCATGAGACCAAATGGATAACTACTTTATCAAAGAGTGCAAGACAAATTACCCTGAATATAGAAAATGTCTAACTTTTGCTCAGAAATAAACTTTGCTAATCTGTGTCCCCAGTTGTGGAGAGGCAGAGATTTAAGAAGTTAAGTTTTGGGGTACATGCACAGTCAGTGTTACCTGAATTTCTCTGCGTATGCTCTCTTGGGTGTGTTAGAGGACACAGGATGTGGAAATATTCAAAACAGTGCTTACACATAGTGTTTAGCAAACATTTCTGCTTTTCTGTTATCACCAAAAATACAAACAAAGTACTGCAAAGGGGTGCTAAAAAAAAGTCCACTTTCATGTATCTTATTCTATCGGATAACTACATGTTTGGGCCAGAAATCATTTTAACTGAAAATCATTACACGTTATGAATGTTTAGTTGTAGGATAAATGTGAAGGATTCCATGAAGATTCTAGGTTGATGTATGCAAGTCACAAAACAGAAACCCAGTGTTCTCCTCATTTCCTCCGCAATTAGTTCTGCTGTACTTGGCTAAATTCACTGCAGTTCAGGGCCATCATCAGTACCCCCCCCCCCCCACTGCTCCAGGCTGGAGAGTAGGAGAAATCAGCGATTTCTTCCTTTTTCATTGCCACCAGGTCTCTTATCACACGGGCCTCACTGATAAAATATCTCTCACATTTGCTTCCCTCTTCTTTCCGGCCTCCTTCATGACCTTGGGATTCCTTCTATGAATCACTGCATTGCCACAGGCAACCCCAACCTCACCCTTCTCTAGGCTAATCACCCTTCGCACTATGCTATCTAATCTTACTTTGGTTGTGCCCTAACACTTCACCAAACCTTAGCATTCTCCACCTTAATCTGGTCTAAGAATGAAATAGGCTTTCTTTCATTTCATCTAAATACTATTGTAATTCAGTCTTTTATATTGAGTTTTCTTAGGTTGAGCAAACAAAGAGAAGGTCCTGGGCACTGTAAACCTCCCTTCCATGTTCTGGAGACCTTCTGTAGGTTTCATAGTCCATATCCTATGCAGACATTTTGTTCCAGAGAGCCTAACATCATTACACTTCCCCACCATGTCCGGTTATGTTGTTTATTGCTATTCAGGTCCTCTTTTGCCTACTATCTCCTCTTCCTTGAGGGCTCATCTGAGGAGTCATCTCATCCCAAAATCCATCCGTATAATCATTAGACTCCTTAGCTCTCATATCATCTTGAAAAACTGACATATTCTTGATTCCACTTACTTAAAGTTACTTCATTATCAATTCCTATTACTTTTTCTCAGTTTTCAGAAAGTTTTGGAAATTCTCAGAGGCAAGTTAATTTACTTAAATTACTAAAAACAAATTAGTGGAAGTCAGTTCCTTGATGAGATAATAATCCATGAACTGACCTATTGTTTAAGCCTTTTGAGATTAAGGACTCATGTTACCAATCTTGCATTCTCAAACCTACTATAGACCCAGCAGAGCAGACATCTGAGATACAGCCTCTCCATTAGAGTTTAATTAATACTCTTGTGATGACCCTATATTTTACATGTTAAAATAAAGGGAGATTCACTCTTCTAAAAACTATGGAGACATTTTTCTTTCCTCTTTATAGGACTCCCAATTCAGTCCACCTAGTTTGCATTTTCTAAAAGTCTCAAAGTCCAGGAGGGTATTCTGGGGACGTTCATTTCCTTACCTTTTCTGAGAAAATTATACCCTTGTCATGCACCTATTGGACGCCTGCCTCTCCTCCAATCCTTCATGTGGAACTCTGAGGTGGCATTGTTTAGAGAAAACAAAACTGTTTTTGAAATATGAATAGTCAAACAGAGCACAGATAAAGAAACACTGGAATATCCTTAAAGTATCATATTGACAATAGAGAAATTGTTCAGACTACAAAGTAGAGAAATTGTTCAGACTGCAAAGTTTGTGGTCTTAATATACTTTTTAATGTGTAGTATGTTATAGAGACCCAGATTATATTGTTGCATCAAAACAATTTCATTATGACTATTTTCTAAGGCTATAATATGGTATTTACCGTATAACAGCATAAATATAATTCAGTAAAATTAGTGGGCAAGAATCAAAAGGGTCACATTTAAGGAAGATCAGATATGCTATCCTAGGTCTTTTACAGTCCATTAAATTGATGTGTTTTCTAGAGTTAGCTATTGATTAATTCTTTTATTTTTATTTTTTTTGTCTAAAAAACAAAATTCTTTTTTTTTTTTTTTTTTTTTTTTTGGAGACAAGGTCTCGCTTTGTAGTTCAGTAGTTCAGGCTGGCCCTGTGCTCAGCCTCAGACTCACAAACAGCAATCCTCTTGCCTTTGCCTCCCGAGTGCTGGGATTACAGGCGTGAGCCACCATGCCTGGCACTGTGGTATGTGGTACTGATTGCTGCTGGGTGTGAGTCTCCATGCCAAGTATTGTATGAGGTTAATGGGGAATTGAACCTGGGCCCTTGCACTTGCAAGACAGGCACTGGAACCACTGAACCAAATCTCTGGCCCTGAAAAACAAAATTCTTAATCATGTATTTAGTGGATGATCTGAATTCAACACTTCAGTAAATTCAAAAGATGGGAGTCAAAGTTCTTTTTAGGAACTGAGTGGATTTCATAAGTATAAAAACAAAAGTTCTTTACAGAGAAGGTAGAACAACATAAAACAATATTAAGGGATAGAATGGTCAAGAATGCACATTTGATAAAATTATTTCATTTCCTGAAAGAGAAATTTGAGAGCAATTGGAGGAGGTGGTACTGGATTTCAAAATTTGAAGAACTATATTAGGATTTTGCCAACTGAAGATAAAGATATAGTACAATAGTGAAAAAGATGAGCAAAGGCGCAAGAGTGAAAAGTGAAGCATCAACATGGGAAGTGACCTATAGACTTTCTTTCAAGTGCAAGGGTGAAGAGAAATAGAAAGATGTCTTCGGTGAAGCTGCCAAAGCTTGTGCATGTAAGTTTGAGTCTTTGAGTTATCTCAATAGACTATGAAGTGTCTTGAGTCTGAGCAAGAGCCTAGAGATGAGGTAAATCGGTTAACCTAACAGCAAGAGCATTAAGTTTCTATTGCTGCTGTAACAAACCACAGCAAATTTAGTGGTTTAGAGCAATTTCATTAACTTATCCTTCTATAAGTCAGAAATCTGAAAGAAGCCTCACTGGGCTAAAATGAAAGAGCAGGGCAGTGCTCCTTGTGATTTCCAGCTTCCAGAGGTGGTCTGCATTCCCTGTCTCTTGGAGACTCTGCAGCACACAGAGAGCCAGTTACGCTGTGCCTTTCTGGTCTTTCCATGATCTCTGATCACATGAGGAGAACTTCCCCAATTTTAAGAGCTCTTGGTTAGGTTAGTGCTGTTGAGTGACTCATGTTAAGATCATCACCAGGTCCTTGGCTACGATTACATCTGCAAAGCCCCTTGGCACAAAGGTGACAGATTCATTGGTTCTGGGGATTAGAACCCAGATTCTCAAAAATCATTATTCTGTCTTCTCACTTGAAATCAGAAGAAGCTTTGTCTTGCTTGACTAATTATGTAGCACTTGATCTGGTCTAGAGACAGCACGGAATCATGTTAGGGTGGTGGTAGTAAGATGTAACATGGATTGGTATGAGATTAGACATCTAACAGACAGGTTTGGAAATTAAGTAGAAGTTCATGGACACAAAGGATGATATCAATAGGAATAGAAGTGTTGGGAGGACAAAATTTAGAAAAATCATGTGAATTTCCTTTTAATCTGCTGAAACTGATAGGCCAGTGAGTTGTTTAGGCAAAAATAATCAACAGGCAATTACAAAAAAACACCTAAGTCCTGAGATATGTGATGAGGTGATGAGGTATACAAATATTTTAGTAGAGATGTATAGATGCCTATGGCAAGGGATTAAATATATCTCTACAACCTCATAGTACCTTTTTAAAGAATATAAAGACAAGTTGTATCGTGCCAAATTAATACATTAAATGGAGCAAAATTGGTAGTCTCATATCTAATTCTAATTTAGAATATACAATTGTTATAAACCTTTATATTAGCACATGCTTGTAATCTGATCACTTGGGAGGCTGAGACAGGAGGATGCCATGAGTTCAAGGTCAGCCTGAGCTACATAGCAGGATTCTGTCTCAAAGCCAAAAAAAAAAAAAAAAAAAAATCTGATATGTAAAATTATGACTTGGCATTTAATATTTCCCCCTGTATTTTATTTTGTCCAGTAAATTTCTATGGCCTTTAAAAAAAGTGATTATAATTATTTCAAAGACATGTTTCACAATATCAATGGCTGTTATCACAAGCTATTATTAAAGTACTGAGATTTGCCTATAGAGCTTGTTCTTAAATTAATAGAATGTTTTATATGGGGCAGTAGGAAGAATTCCACCCTCTTGGGTGTTTTTTTTAAAAATTGAAACCTTTATTGGTACATTACATATACACACCAGGATTGCCCTCAACAATGAGAATTTGTATCAGTATATGACATAACTCAATTCTCATTTTTTTCCCATAGTTCTACCCACCCTACCACCTCCACCCCCTATCTACATAAACTTTGTTTCCTTTCTTTTTGTTATAATAACATTATTTTTCCCCCTTCACCCCATTTCCCTACTCGGTGCTTTTAAATGATACCACTCCCATCAACAGGACAATTAGAATGCTAATCAGTGCTAGCAAAAGAAAGTATCATTTAAAAGTACATTAACCTTGGGCTAAAGACTTAGCTCAGTGCTTCTGGCATCTGCCTTATCAACTCAAGGTCCTGAGTTTGATTCTGGAAACCACTGTCGTTGTGATGACTTGCGTCCACCAGCAATCAGTACCACACACCAAAATGCTGGGTGTGGTGGCCTACGCCTGTAATTCCAGCATTCAGGAGACAGAGGCAGGAGGAATGCTGTGAGTTCGAGGCTAGCCTAGGCTACGTAGTGAGCTGAGGGTCAGTTTAAGCTACAAAGCAAGACCCTGTTTCAAAAACAACAACAAAAAAAGTACATTAACCTTGCAAATAGTTTTTTCTCTTCAATATTTTATTGCAAGTGATTGTTTCAGGTGTTGTGTCAGTTAACTCTAACAATAATGAATATTATGATTTTTATTTTTTCATGGGAGGAAATTGAGGCTCAGAAAATTAAATTGTTTTACTTAAAATAATTCAACTAAAATTAGAATTAACCACCACAAAAATTCAGATTCTGAATTTAAAATCATTGCTTTTTAGCTTGTACTATAGTTGCTTTTTAATACTACAAAGAGTTAAAAATAATACATAGGTTTGAAGGCAGGGCAGGGGAATGAGAAAAAGAAAAAATATCAAGATATGTCACCTACAGGTATAAATCTTCAATGTTGAATGTGATCATAATGTATGATGTATATTATGTACTCAGTGTACCATTGGGTACAAAATGTACCCAATAAACTCACTTTTTTTTTTAAACAGGGTCTCCCGTTTTAGTTAATGCTGGCCTTGAACTTAGCTCAAACTCAAAAATCCTCCTGCCTCTGCCTCCCCAGTGCTGGAATTACAAGCCTGAGCCACCATGCTCAGCACTGTGTGTGTGGTACTGATTGCTGATGGGTGTGAGTCACCACGCCCGACACTGTTGTTTGTGGTTACCAGGAATTGAACCTGGAACCTTAGGCTTGCAAGGCAGGTGCCAGAACCACTGAGCTAAATCCCCAGGCCCCAATAAAATAATTTATTTAAAAAAATAATACACAGGGTAGGTATTATTCTTGGTTGTTTCTTTCTCTGTTGACTATATTTCTCCCTGGAAAATAACATCCAAGGTTTCACTGGCTGTAAGTATGTTTTTCCTATCCCCAGTCCTAGGTACCAGAATGTGGCTTTGCACTTAGTAGAGTCTTATTATTTGCTTACTGACAGAAGTCTTACAGTAACTCTGTGTCACATTCTGTGTGATACTTCTTCTAGTATCTGCATCTTTGCAGGTCGTACTTTGCATTATGGCTATGGGTGGGCAGGGTTATAATTACTAGTAAATGTTACAGAAGAATTTGGCAAATGCATTTTGAGATGCACAAGTTTGGAATCATAGGTTTGATCTCTCAGTTTCTAAGAGCCTCATGGAGGCTTTAGTTTCTCTGAGACTCATGTCTGCACGTGTATGTCAGTTTTAATGGTTTTTCAGGGTCTTTAGCTATTTCCTTTATGCAAATCTGTACTTCCCTGGAATTTCTCATCACTGCCCAAATTAATCCATCTTACAATGATGATTAGAAAGAAATACAAGGGACAAATTAAAATCCCCAAATTACATCAATTTTTAAATTCCATTAAAATCCCAAAATGCATGTTTTTGTTGCATTATTTCATAATAGCTGTAGATAAGCAGCCAGAAACAAATTATTTTGAAAATATAAATATTATTGATTATATCATCAGGTTTAGTACTTCTTATTTAATGTTCTGAGAGAAGTAACCATAGCATGTTCCTGATTGTTCACACTTCTTTTTTCTGCACATCATTATTTTTTTTTAATTTTTTAAAAAATTTTTAATCTTTATTGGTACATTACATATATGCATCATGATTGCACTCCATAATGCGGATTTGTACCAGTATAAGACACAACTTAATTCTCATTTTTTTCCCATAGTCCTACCCACCCGACCGCCCCCCCCATATACATAAAATTTGTTGCCTTACTTTTTTGTTACAATCTCATCATTTTTCCCCCTTCACCCTATTTTACATTAAGCATTTTCTATTTCACAATATATAACATACAATTCTAGGACTCATTTACATCTTTATTTTCTCATACCAGACAAAAGATGAGATATGTACCTATCTGTGACCTATTTATTTCACTTATGAGGATATCCTCAAGGTATGTCCATTGAAGTAGAAATGATTCAAACTTATCATTTTTTATGGCAGAGTAGTACTCCATTCTGTAGAAGAACCACAGCTTTTTTATCCAGTCTCCAGCTGATAGACACTTGGGTTGTTTCCAAGATGTAGCAA
>PVIR01032100.1:0-19059 GCA_004026965.1 Petromus typicus
TCTATAATAAAAAGGGCTGGCTGTAGCTGAGTGCAAAGGCCTGGCTTCAATCCCTTCAATCCCTGCCACTAAGAAAAGAAGACCCACAGGATGACAACAGAAGGATCTGATAATTTCCCATTTTTCCTAATTTGTGAAAGTGAAGAAGTTACTGATTAGGATGTATCTAAAAAGATGTTGGAATATTCTTCAAGATCACAATGGAATAGAGGATCACAGCTGTTTTTCTTTTGTACTATAACTTCATTTGAGCTACAGACAACTTATTACTACTAGTCTATCAAAGGAAGAGGGACTGGCAAAGTTAGGCTCTCACCTAAGCTCAGGGCTGAGTTAGATGCGTAATCCAGGTTTTAGGACTCCTGTCTTCTTCTGCTACCAAAGCTCAAGAGGGCCTGGACAGGGCACCTGACTCTTCCTCACTGTGGTTATGATGGAGTTTACGAGGGAGGAAAAGAGAGCTCTGTGTTTACAAGGCGGAAAAAGAAGCGTGGTATCTGCAGTGCAGAGACTGTCCAGGTGTGCCCTGCCCTGCACGGAGAAGAGGCAGGGATTCGGAGCCCTGGGCGTGTCGCAGAGCTCAGCTAGCTCCGCGTCTGCAGCTGTGCTGCTCAGGCTGCACGCCAGCCTCCCGATCTTGTTCCAACTCATCTTACAACGGCAGAGAATCTGGAGAGGATTTGATCATGTGTTCAATCAGCTGAGTCCTCACAGGTCTCTAGTGTGTTGTTTTATTTAGAATAGGCCAGAATTTGGCAAGTTTACCTAAATCAACACCAAATTCCAGGAGTTTGAATGCTGACATAAAATCTTTTTTAAA
Organism: Petromus typicus; assembly: GCA_004026965.1. Lineage (NCBI taxonomy): Eukaryota > Metazoa > Chordata > Mammalia > Rodentia > Petromuridae > Petromus > Petromus typicus. The sequence goes on from PVIR01032100.1 coordinate 821, forward strand.
AGTTTTTTTAAAGTCTTCATTCAAGAAAAGTATTAACACGCAGTGACTGAGAGGCTGTCTATAGGAGGGGGTGTTTAACAGTTCAAACACTCTGCGTCCATTCCAAATTACAGACATCGAAGGCTCTTGGGAGAGCTGATTAAATACCGATGCTCGATACGTCATGCATCAGTAAGGCACTGAGCCGCTGGGCCTCCTGTCCCCCTGCACCCTGGCTGGTATCCTCGATGCTAACCCAGCCACCCTCCAGGCAAAGTCTGCTCTCTGCCGAGCGGGGTCTGGGCGGTGCCCCGAAGTGCTGATGCTCACCACGGATGGTTTGCAAAGGTAACAGTGGGTGTTTGGAAGAACAGTTTGGGTGACTATGGGCATCTTTTAATACACACTCAAGAGTAATATGAGAAGTATTTCAAATTGGTGCTTTTACAGTGCATTTGTCCAAGGCAGTGGTGGTGAACCTATGGCACATGTGCTACATGGCTGTTCACCACTGAAATCTCCACCAGGTCCCATCCCTGGCCTGAGGGAGGATGAAGCTGATGAGATTTACCTGATGCTCACCCTAAAAGTCACAGGGGTGATGTCAGGTAACATGGAGTTAATTATTTTTAAAAATGCCATTCTGATAAGTCACCAATACCTAACAACTAGGATATGTTAATGGAGCTCAAAGGGCAGTGACCTGGGAATGGCTAACACAGGCCCACTGGGCCCACATTACACAGTAAAGGTAGAGATTATGGACTCTTTGAACTCTGCAAGTATAGCAGAGACCCAGAAAGCTTAGCGCCTTAAAGCAAAACAAATGACTTATACAGCTCTGGAGGTCATAGGGCTGAAATGGGTCACATAGGACTAAAAGCTCTCTGCTGTCCAGCTGTATTCCTAAATGCCCTTGCTAGCGCATCGAGGACTGTGGCAAACAAGAGCGCGGACAGTACACATCTTGGTCTCACTGCTGACTATAGCGGGAAAGCTTCCATTATGTTGGGAGTAGGTCTGTCATAAATGGCTTTAATGAAATGGAGCAAAAATCCTGCTATACCTATTTTATTTAGATACTTTTATCATGAAAGGATTTTCGCCTTTGACAAGGTGTTTTCTGGTCTTTTGGGATGATCACCTGACTTTTGTCCTTGCCTCTGTTTATGTGATGGCTCCATTTATTGCTGTGCATACAGTGGACATCTTTGTGTCTTTAGCATGAAGTCTCCCTGGCCTTGCCCAGTGTGCGGCCTTCTCTTTGCCAGCATCTCCCTAAGGATTTTTGCTTCTATATTTGCTAAAGACATTGGTCTCTGGTTCTCTTTTTAGTGAGATTCTTGCCCAGTTTTGGAATCAGGGTACTGAGAGCTCTCAGAATGACTTTGGGAATAGTTCCTGCCTTTCAATTTCTGAATCATATTGAGAGTATTGGAAAGAGTAGCGAGAGAAATTGGGCAAGAAAAAAAAAGGGTGATGTACAGGAAGGAAAAAGTCAAATCATCATTATTTGCAGAAGATGTGATCCTCTACATTGAGAACCCAAAAATATCTAGCAAAGGACCATGAGAATCAATGCCCAAGTTCAGTCGTAGCAGGATATAAAATCAACACATAAAAATCAATACCTTTCCTGTACACTAATAATTAAACCAATACCATTCACAATAACAGCAAGAAAAATTAAGCCAGGCATGGTGGCTCACACCTATAATCCAAGTACTGAGGAGGCTCAGACAGGAGGATCACTGTGAGTTCAAGGCGAGCCTGGACTATATTCCCTGTCTCAAAAAATACTTAAGAATTAACTCAACTATGGAAGTAAAAGAGGTCTAAAACCAAAAATGCAGCACTCTGAAAAAAGGAAATCAAACATGATATCAGAAAATAGGAAGAAACCAGGTGTAATGGTATACACCTGTAACCGTAGCCCTTGGGAGGCTGATGCAGGAGGATTTCCATGAGTTCAAGTCCAGCCTGAACTACACACTGAGATCCTATGTCAAAAATAAAAACAACAACAACAAAAGAAAATGGAAGATATCTCCTGTTCTTAAATTGGCAGAACAAATATAGTTAAAATGGCCATACTTCTAGAGCTGATGTACAAATTTAATTCAATCACTCCCTACATTTTTCAGCTCCCAGTGCCTGCAACAATTCCTTTCTTCATGACCGGAAGTCACAGCTTGTTATTCCATTTCCCTCGGTGTCTCTGCTGCTCCATCTTCGTCTTTCACTTGTGACGACAGGGAGCCCTGTACAGTCTCTCTGCGGAAGCTCTTGATCTCAGCCTCCATTGCAAGGCCCACAGAGAGCTATGCAGATGCAGCAAAGATTGGATTTCCTTATGCCAAATAGGCAACTAGACAATTAAGGGGGCAATGAACAGCCTTTCCCATTCACTGGCCAGTGTGCACAGCAAGATTCTGATCTCTGGGAGAAGGAAAACCAGAGAGACAATTCCCAAAATCATATTCATTCTTTGTCTGATAGAACAGTGCCGGCCGTAGAGGAGAGCGGGCGTTCTAGTCAATGGCGTCAGGAAGGTAAGAGACAGAAGACTTCAGAACACTGAGGCTTCAGCTGCAGAGGCAAGTTCCAGGTGCAATGATCAATTCTAAAAATAGAACAGCTTTGGAAACCTACCTGCGGTATTGAGACCTGTGTTCACAGGTTGAAAACTGGGCAAGCAGCTCCGCAGGGCCAGGGAGGGCATAGTTTACAAAGCTCACCTGTGGCTGCAGGTATTCCACACCTGAGCAGAAAAGGCAGAGTCTGTACCATGTTTACATAGATGTTTAGTAGCAATCCCAGAAAGGATACACTTTAGAAGGTTAAATGTCCCTAAAGAATACAGTGCCCTAGGGGCCGGGGAGTTAGCTCAGTGGTTCCGGCACCTGTCTTGCAAGCGCAAGGACCCGGGGTTCAATTCCCCGGTAACCACATAACAATACTGGGTGTGGAGACCCGCAACCAGTATCACATACCACAGTGCCGGGCATGGTGGCTCACGCCTGTAATCCCAGCACTCGGGAGGCAGAGGCAGGAGGATTGTGGTGTGAGTTTGAGGCTGAGCTCAGGGCCAGCCTGAACCACAAAGCGAGACCCTGTCTCAAAAAACCTAAAAAAAAAAAAAGAATACAGTGCCCTAATAAGTTTTTAAATGTTTCTAAAAGATGAAAACGAATGGCAAATTGAGCAGCACAAGAGAAGCTAACACCTTTTAAAGCCTGAAAAGAACATTCAGAGTCAAATACTATTCACAAAACTAGCATAAAATATAGATTTATTAAAAATACCAAGAAGCAGAGAAAATGTTACCCATAACCAAGAAAATCTTCAACAGAAAAACAAATAAATGATTATGAAAGACATTAAAACAACTAGTTTAAATTCAAACCCTTATAGCATATTAATACTATAAACACACAAATAGAAGACATAACAATTATCCAAAAGGAGTATCTAAAAAGAAATCACATGATATCTAGAGTGAAAAGGACTAGATATCAGGGCAAATGGACAAATGGAATTGATGACCACTTCAGTCGCTTTCCCACCACTGGGGTGAAATACCAGACACCACAGTTCAGAGGGGAGGAATTATTTTGGCTCACGACTGCTCGAAGGTTCAGCCCCTAGGCAGAGGCTCCCAGGCAGCAGGCGTGAGGGCCTGGTGGGGCGGCCGCACTCACCCTGCTGGCCAGGAAGCTGGGGGAAGGGAGGGGGTGGGGGTCCAGCCTCGCCGGGACCTGCCAGGACCAGTCTCCCAGCAGCACCTTCGGCTGTGGATCCAGCACTGATGAGATCAGCGCCCCTGTCACCTTCCAGCACCCCACTCGGAAAACGCGAGGGCTTGGGGACGATCTGGATCTGACCTGTAACAGTGACATGGTGCTGTGATTCGGATTACTAAGATGGGGCAAGAACGAACGACAACCTCAAAACCCTGAAAATGAGTGCATCTCCGTGATGTATGACACAACAGCAAATTAGTTAATACATGCAAAGGTGGAATCCCAGGAGGAGAAGTGAAATTAAAAGAATAAAAATTTTAGAAGAAATGCTGGCTAATATTTTTCTGAATCTGACAATAAAGTACAATGGATCCTAAGAATATTTAAGAAAACAAAAATGTATTTGTGCATGGCATAATCAATTATTTAATAAAAAGGAGAGAGTATTTTCTATTTCACAATATATAACATACATTCTAGAACTCATTTACATCTTTATTTTCTCATACCAGACAAAAGATACAATATTTACACACCTGTGACCTATTTATTTCACTTATGAGGAAAATGCTCAAAGTGAAATGGGGTGAAGGGGGAAAAATAATGAGATTATAACAAAAAAGAAAAGAAACAAAGTTTATGTGTATAGGGGGTAGGGGTGGTAGGGTGGGTAGGGCTATGGGGAAAAAATGAGAATTAAGTTGTGTCATATACTGGTACAAATTCTCATTGTTGAATGCAATCATGATGTGTATAAGTAATGTACCAATAAAGATTTCAATTTAAAACAAAAGGAGAGAGTGAGAAAGATTAAAGAAAAAATTTTACAGTGAATAGAAAAAAGTGGAAGTAGGATAAGATAATAGATTTCTTGGCAGCAACTAAATGGGCCAAAGACAGTGGAACATTTTTGAAGTTGAATGTTAAACAGAAAAATAACAAGAAAGAAAAACTGTATCACAGTATAATTCTAAATCTAGCAAAAATCTTTCAAAAATGAAGAGGCATTTTTTGGTAGAGAGAGTCTCCAGCCATCCTTGACCTGTTGGAGAAAGTCCTCACAAGCAAGGAAAATGGTCTCGGACAGAAACGCGCAGTTTCTGCAGGAAGGGATCGAGCGGGCAGACATGGCAGGCATTGGGTAAGTGTTTCAAACTTTTCTATTTTTATTTTCCTTAAGAGGTAAAGTGGAATGAGTAGGAATGTTTTGTGTGATGTAGAGTATATACATGTTTAAAGCAAAAATAAGAACAACGTATGGCCACAAAACTAAAGAACAGAAAATGGGAATGAAAACATATTGGTTTCTCTCACTATCCATGAAATGATATAATACCATTATAAAATACAAAATGAAAAGCTTAACAGGGTTTTAAACCTAGAGAAACTATTAAACACTAACTCAACAAGGTGTGACTAATCGGCTTTAAGCCACTAGAGGCTGTAAATTGAAATCATGAAAATTTCTTAGTCAAAAAAGGTAGAAAATGAAGAAAAAGAAAAAAGGTAGAATAGACATGATAAATAACAGAAAGATGATGGACTTTAATCCAATCTGATCAAAAATTACCTAGTAAATGATGTAAAGTACAGTAAGACAGAGGTTTTCCAAGAAGACAAGACTCTCTAGGTGCTGTCTACATTAAAGAGGTAAATCTTAGGTAAAGACAAACAGTGGATAAAAGTAAAGAAGTGGAAAAATATGCCCTGGAAGTACTAGTCCTAGTCCTGGCTGCAGAGGGGTATCTGACTGCTATTTCTTTCCTGTTTTTGTTAAGAGAGTGATGCTGTGCAATGATTCCTTAAAACAAATGCATCTCACAGTGAGCATGACCCTCCTCACACAGGCTGAGAGCACGCAGAGACAGAAGGTCTACATTATATTTGGGATAGAATTAAAGGGGGGCATTTTGATGAAATTCAAAGTGGGGGATCACTGCATATTCAGCTGGCCCCTCAGAAACGGCTTGACATTGTGTCTGTTTACGAAGCATGTGTAGTTTCAGACCTCCTCCAAAGCAACTGACAGCCTGTCCAGAAATCCCTGACTGCAAACTAGAAAGTGAGACCAGGCATGTTCTGAACAATAATTTTATACTCGGGGTTTATTCTGGGTTTCCCTGAGTTTCCGCGGTAGCCATCTATTGTCAAGACTTGGCATCTTTAGGGTTAAGTTAAGGGCAATCCCCTATGAAATCAGTGAGCCAAATTCTTTGAAGTCCTTTACTTAGCAAGCGGCCCAAGCCCCAGCTCGGTGTGGGGATCACAGCTGCCCTTCTGCTATCCTCCGGGAGGCCCCGTGGACGGCCCACAGTGGCACAGGTGTCAGTGAGCCCTCTGACTGTATTTCACCATGGTAACAGGCTAGTCTGACAAGAAGTGAGACAAAATTTTACAAATTCTGATATTAAGTATTTTTATCAGTGCATGTTTGCAGTACATATTGTTTGTTTACATTCCTCACACGGAGTTGATATGTATATGTAACACATCTTACTTTCTTTTTTAATCCCCTTTGTAATCCTCTTTTCCTCCTCCTCCCACCCCCCTCCCTCCTTTTAATCCCCTTCCCATTTGAGAAAGATCTCCCTCATTTCTTTATCTAACTTTTATTTTGCTCTTTATATTTTTAGTTGCTCATGTAAGAGAAATCAGGTGACATCTAAGCTTGTCAAATTTGTTTCACTTAACATTATAGTCCTGATATTAATTTTTATTGCTTTCGGAAAGATCATGCTGAGAAATTTAATTTGCAAATCTTCCTTCGGAGCTTGGGGTGAGCACTGCAACCACTAGACAAGCTGCGTATCGGGAGGTCTCAGGCCTGCTGGCAAGGAGGGAACTCAGCAGAAATCTGGATGACACCCAATCTATCTTTTCTCTGCACCCCTCAATCACAAGTGAAGGTACTTGAACAAAGAAAAGCAGAATAAATTCCTAGATTAAAATGCTCATTTTCTATCACAGGCCGACACTGCAATCAGCTAAGCCTCGCGAGAATGCCACAGTAGCAAGAGATGACAGACGCCACCCGCTTCCAGACTTCACCAAACATAGTCTCAGAATCATACAATTCTGCCCGGTAAGCTCCGCCGGCCACCACAGCTGCTGCCGGGGGGATTGACGCCACTTGGCTTGTGAGTCTGCACTGTGCTGCTTCTACTGCGCCATAGTCATCGGAGCTTTCAAAGTGTTAGGGCACCTGTAAGTCCAGCACTTCAGGAAGCTGAGGCAGGGGATCTGAAGATCGAACCCAGCCTGGACAACTTAGTGCCTCACTGAGACCTTGTCGTAAAGCACAATAAAAAGGGCCAGGGACGTAGCTCGGGGCACAGCGCCAGGGCTCTCACTAGTACCCTTCCACAAAGAACTCCGAAGGGTAAGTTGGCAGTACAAAAAAAGTAAAAGTTAGAAAACTAAAAAGTGCCAAGAAGATGCCAGAGATTCACCAGCTGCTGGGATGAGTCATTCATCAGGAAGGGGGAGAAACTTCGAAAAACAGAGCAAACCACAGACTTCCAAAACTCTGGGCCTAACCAGCACTCAGCACCAGACAAAGTGCTGTTGAAAAAGAGCACTTAACCTTAGCGTGAGAGAAAAAGAGCACTTAACCTTAGCAGGAGGGGTCTCACGCTGCCTCCCCTGACTCGGGAGAAGGCCAGGACACCACGGAGATCTCAACCACGCAGAACCTGCACCCGGCAAACTGCGTCATCTCCAAACAGTCTCTAGCAGAGCACGTATCAGCACAAAGAAGAATCACATGCCTGGTTTAAAGTCCTTTGCATGAGGGACTCAGGAACAATCGGACATTCAAGCAGCCCGTTAAAGCACAATCTTCCTAACAAATAGAAGTAGCTCAGTAGTTCTGGCATCTGCTTGGCAACCACAACGTCTCAAATTCAAGCCCTGGTACTACATACCAGGGTGCCAGACATGGTGGCTCAGGCCTGGAACCCCAGCACTCAGGAGGCAGAGGCAGGAGGATTGCTGTGAGTTTGAGGCTCACCTGAGCTACAGAGTGAGCTCAAGGGCAGCCTGAATTACAAAACAAGAAAAAAAAGAGCAAGAGAAAGAGAAGCACCTGGACTAGATCGCGCCTGTCCCTCGATTTCATGGGGAAGCCAGCGGGGCGGTCCAGCCAGGGTTCAGCTCCTGACCTGGATGGGAATCACAGTGGTTCTCAGCAGAGTGTTTGGCTCCCAGCTTTGGAAATGGCCTAGCAGGGAGAACAGGGGGACAGAATCCCCTGGAACCACGAAGATGTCAGAACAGAACTTGAAAAGAAGAGCTATGTGTTCTGCCACATTGTAGTCTGTCTTTGAAAGGAATCGGGCCAACTGCTCCGGAAGTGGCAGAGGAGAAATCCTGGAACTTCTGGGATTCCACTGCTAAGGCTGGTGTGGCTCACCGAAAAGGGGCCTTTGCTTTGTCATTCCCACACAGAGAGAGCAAATGAGATTTAGAGGCTCCCCCTGGGAGCTCCAGAAAGTGCTTCTGTGGGCTGAACGGTAGACACTCACTGAAACTAGAAAACGAGAATTTATTAAACAGCCCTTTCACCCAAGCTAAGTAGAATTTCTTTCAGCAGAGAATCATCCTTTTTAGGCTTGGTGGGTTTAGTGCAATTAGGACACCCTTAGAGAGATCTGATCTCCATAAAAATAAACAGGATTGAGAAGAGATAAGGGCGATGAGGTGACAAGGGGAAGGATGTTAACGCAGCTGGGGACAGAAAGGTGTGGCAGCAAAGCGCTGGTTTCTAGGGTCAGCACGACAGAAGAGGAGGAATGCCACATGGCCATTTTAGATTTGGGGATTGTATCATCCTGATCTCCAACCGTGAGTAGGATTTCTGGAGCCAGTACCCTTTGCATGAGGAGGACTCGGGCTGTGCCCAGTGGGAGAAGAGGGGGTAGAAATGAGCAAGAGCAAAAGCCATGATGTTCCCAGAGGATCCACTCAGCACTCAGTCACGGTCCCCCCGAGACACACAGCCACCTCCTCACCCACCAGCGCCTCCACCAGAGACCCTAGTAGACCACTGTATCTCACAGGGCGGATGCCAATTATACCCACCCCTCCGGGGCCCCACAGCCTCAGCCTGAGTCTAAGCTTCACGGAGTCCACGTCTTTGACCAGACCAGGCACTGAAATCTCAATCTGCTTTCCAAACACAACTCAACTGTCATACTAACCACAGCACAACCCAAATTTAGGGTCTTTGCACTCCTCTTAAGGACTTCCAGAAAGTTTCCCTGAAATGAGAAGAAACTCTCAGAAGAAAAGAAATCAGGTAGATTGAAGGTCTGGGAGGCAGCACCCTTCTTGTAGAGGAATCCCTAGACAACTTCTCAATGTCTTGAAGAAAGGTGATTGCTTTTAATTCTTCTGGCAGTGTCATTACATATGTAATTATATTTACTTTACATTTACTATTGTGATGGGCATAGAAGTTTTCAGCTATAGCTGCTGATACTAGAGGTTGTTACATCTCAAGCAACTTAAAATATCAGTAAGTTAATGTAAAGGTATATTGAGTATCTTAGAGATATCAAACTACAAAAAATCTGCCATTGTTAGATGCAAATTCTCTAACATCTAAAGGATGCTTCTGATATCCAAGGATTTATCATTTACTTTGTTTTGAGTTTGTTTTTTTAAGCTTTGTTTTGTTTTGTTTAGAGTTTTTTTGAGACAGGGTCTCACTTTGTAGTTCAGGTTGACCCTGAACTCACTAAGTAGCCCAGGCTAGCCTCAAACTCATGCAATCCTCCTGTCTCTGCCTCCTGAGTACTCGGATGATAGGCATGAGTCATCACACCCAGAATTGTGAAATGTGGTACTGGGGATCAAACTCTGGACCAGGCCGATGCTGGCTGGAACCACTAAGCGAAATCCTCAGTCCTGAGTTTTTTAAAGTTTTAATGGAAATAGAATCTGATATGTCATCTTAAGAAAGTGTGTTAAACTTATAGATTTGGTGTCTTCTGAATGTTCCATCTGGGGTGTATGGCCAGGTCATTCTCATGAGCACAGTAAGTCATTACAAGTAAGTCTGACATCAGATGGATGGAGTTAGCAACGTGAATCCGCTTATTCAGGCTGTTTCAAGTCATCCCGGAATTCCCATCTTTCTCATAAACTGTGGTCGGGAACGTTGTGTTCTAGCACATACTACTAACATCTTATCTTGCGCTCTAATAATTTTACAGTTTTGCTTTTCACATTAAGTTGATTCCTAAGGAATTACAGGATATTTGTAAATCCAATACACATTGGCTATAACAGAAAATTTACTCTTTATGGAAACCTCAGGCCCCCCAAAACAGTCAAGAGATTTCTGTAATGTGAATAGCCCCTGATTTGTTTGTTCTAAAAGTCTGCATGTGCAGAGTAATATTTAGATATTTTACAATGTGATGAATTCTTTAAATTATTCTGTTACTACCTACGGTCTCCTTTACTTCTTCCATCTAAAATCCTGTAACAAATTTCATCCTCACCAGTGTTCTAGGACACTTCCTTCCTTGACTGAATGACTTTCTAATGGGCTTAAATTTAGAACAATTGTGTCACAAAAGAAAAATGCGCATTACCATTAAGCCCGGCGCTCAGGACTTTAACAGGAAGAAGAGAAGAGGGCTGGGGAGACTGACTCCTCCAGACCCCAGTACAGGACTAAGTGTGTGCTGGTCTATCATCCATCCGTCCGTGAAGTGTGCTGCCACCGCCGGGGCCTACGCGCTGCACGGAATCAGCTCATACATAACCCCACTTGGGGTTCTGGGCAGAGTTCCATTAGGGTCTGGGCCAGGAGAGCCCCTGGGGCTTTCAGGGTCATAAGTCCTACAGGTTTATGATGACTTGACTCTGACTTCTGACGATTTTACATACCTGATGATAGCGAGGCTCACTCTGGGCCAAAAAACTCTGCAATTCATTTGCTGCTAAGACTTGCTAATTCCCTAAAGCCCAGCAAGTAAGCTGAGAAGAAGGGTAAAACACATAAGAAAACAGAATTGTTGCTAGGCACATGGAATGTAGCCCTCCGAAAGTGTCACGGATTGACAGGAACACGTATGTTTGAGATGTTTTATGTGGGGAATGTCTCTTATGAATTCCACGCCATGCAGCACTTGTGATATTCCTTGAAATAATTCTGAAACTCTTGGGAATTGATGACTTACATCTTGAAACTCATAACCTACAAGAAGGAGCAATAGGACCAGCGAGGACCCCCTCCACTCTCACAGTTTCCAGACTGTTCTTATTCCTCTAAGCAAGTAGCACTTCAAATAAGATGAAGTACTTCAATTTTCAAAATTTATCTTCTAAAATATAATTTAGGGCGGGGCTTACTGTCCTGGTTAATAATACGAACTTGCATTTGTTCTTCCCAAATAAAGATGAACAATACTGGTAGATTCATTTTCTTTTTTTTCCATTCTTTTTATTTTTCTTATTTAACTTGGGTCAAACATCAACCCTTGGCTTAGGAGAGGCTCCTCTTCCAAACACATCAACAGTTCTCTGTGAGGACTGTGCTACACTCCAACATGCAGTCAAAGTATCCCTTCTGGGCTGGTGAGTTAGCTCAATGGTTCTGGCGCCTGTCTTGCAAGCGCAAGGGCCCGGGTTTGATTCCCCGGTAACCACATAACAATACTGGGTGTGGAGACCCACACCCAGCAGCAACCAGTACCACATACCACAGTGCCGGGCGTGGTGGCTCACGCCTGTAATCCCAGCACTCGGGAGGCAGAGGCAGGAGGACTGCTGTGATGTGAGTTGGAGGCTGAGCTCAGGGCCAGCCTGAACCACAAAAGCGAGACCCTGTCTCAAAAAACCTAAAAAAAAAAAAAAAAAAAAAAGTATCCCTTCTGATACAGCCTCTCTGTCCCAACTACAACCGATGCCATGCTCACAAAACACTAAATCTCTCACATTTCTTCTAGAAAATGAAGTAAAGGCAGGGTTCCAATCAGTAAGGAGACACATTTCAGCCACAGCTAACGTAGTGTTTCACATAGCGTCTTGTAAGATGGCCATGAAGGGCTGTTAGCACCATTCAGCTGGGTCCAGAAGGAGCCACAGGTTCCCTGACTGCGGTTAACAGGAGCTTCTGCGTGTTCCTGCTTTTCGGTGGCTTTTCTCGGTGTGCTTTCAGCACTGTTGTTAAGGGTGTGACATTTTTCATTCATGCCTGGTCCATGTGGTGGTGGAAAGTGGGGTTTTGTTGTGGGGAGGAAGCTGAAGTGGTTTCTTTTTAACCCTTATCTGAGTAATTAAAAAATACTTCTTGAATTTTTACCAGGCACTTAGCTTCTGCTAGAAGTTGCAAAAGATATCGAAGCAATCAAAGATATGTCTGTTCTCTTCGAGAAAGGCATAGAGTGGGACAGTACAATGACGTAATACCACAATGGGGTGGTACGTGACAAGGGTCAAGTTCTGCAGCTCACCTATGTCCAAGTACAGAGCAATGTTAGGTCCTGTGACGCTGTGAAGTTTAGGAAAACTCCACATCATCTCTCCCCAGAAAGATGCACGCAGTTCATCTACAATGTTTAATTGCAAAGGGTGGCAATGAATTTCTTGACGTCCACTCCTGAGCCCCGAGGCAATAAATAGATCCTTTCCCTAAAGGACTGCATGAGTTCAGAGGAGGAAGGGGAGGCCCACGAATCCAAGACATTACACACAGCTCGGGGGAGGCACTGATGTGAAGTTTTCTTTGAATGGTGGCAGAGATTTAGGCGAAGGTAAATAAAATAAATTTTTCTGAGTTATAACATAATTTATATAGGTTGTCTCATTTAATCTGCATGGGAAGTTAGTTGTAAAATAAATGAAGACTTGGCCTAAGACATCCGTGTGAAAAGAAGCTATTTCCACATTTCATCCCATGGAAGAGAAACAATGAATCTTTATAATGGAAAGAATATGTTCTCTAGTGAATATGCACAATCAGATAGAGACACTGGACGTTAGTGCTGGTGGAAGAACTCTTTACTAGTTCTCTAGGAAAACTACATTACATAAGGTCATTACATAGATAGGCATCTGTCTACTTTTTATCACCAATTAAATTCTCGAGGACTAGGAACATCTAATTATAATAGGTATGAATTATGGTAGGTCTGTTTTGCTGTTCTTTTTTATACAGTTGGCATGGTAGTGGAGGGTTACTGTCCCTCTAACGGTAAAGTACATTTTTGCCATCTTTCATGTGACTTACCCAAACTTGCTAATAGGCAGAGCATAACATCTCCACCCCAGGACCTTAGGCTTGGCTTTGTAGACTCCTCTTTCATCGGTGGACATGACTGGAAGCATCAGGGTGCTGTGTGGAGCAGAGGCCGACCAGCGGGTGCGTCCTCTCCGTCTCCTGAGCTGCTGCCCTCGTCCACAAGGCCAGCATGCTCAAGAAGATGGCTGCACCTTTTTTTTAGTGAGTAGAAGGGCAGAGGCACGTTTGAGCAAACCTACCACCCAGAGCAGTTCTCACGAAGGTCATGTGAGCAAAACGGTAGTCAACTTATCCAACTATAAGTAACAAATAGTGTTTTTTGTGGTAAGTGATTGAGATTTTTGAGGTTTATTTTTAGCACAGAAAATTCTCACTTCCCTAACACAGCCTCGAGATTTTTAGACCAGTCAAGAGCCTAAGGAAAACTTCTATAACCAAGATGAAGTAACCTGGTTGGCTCGAATCAGGAACAAATTTTGGCCTGATTTTTCGCATCTTGTTAGCATATATAGTTCAGCTTCAGTGAACTAGAGAAGCTTGATGCGTGAAAACGTTGCCTTGTTTGAGAGGACAGTCATCAGAAACACACTGAAGGTTTTGAGCTCACTGCAGACCTTGTCTCCTCTTCCTCATTCTCAATGGAGAGGAGGAAATAAATATACATCAAACAGAGAAATAGAAGAAAATGAAACGCACTTAGCTCACCAAATTGACACCCAGACTCTATAACTGGGAATATGTTGCACTTTTGGAATTTGTACACACATGGAAATAGACATCCATGTTTACTTTGTCCTATAAATAATTTCTGTAAGAACCTCATTTCAATCACTGGCCACACAGTCTCCATGCCAGCCCTCAGGAGGTTTACTTAGCATCAGCACTGTGCGTTTCTCCACTGAACAGATGACCGAGCGTCTGCCCTAACTTCTGACTGGGACAGCCACAACACCAAATGACAGGAAGGCATTTAAAATCAACATGTGGCCTCAGCAAAGACGACTTTTAAAGATATTTCCCACTGTTTACTTGACCCCATTCTATGAAAACCATCGAGCCTCCGAGCCCGTAAGAGACGTGAGGCCCAGCAAGGGTGATAAGCGCTTTGTATTGCACCCACCCGACTCCACCTCAAGTCCGACCTGAGCAGCACGCAGAAAGCCACGCAGCTGAGTTTAGACTGACACTTTGTTAAATTTGGGTTTTGTAAAGCAAGCTGCTAGGGTTCTGCGGTTTTGGCTGCACGATTTTGTCAGGCTTCAGCAGCTCAAATGTTGGAGCCCAAGACCTGTTCCTGTGCCAAACATTTGTCCACACGCTGTTCCCGACAGCGAGCCGAGGCTCCGTGAACGTCCCTGGCCTGGAGGACGGTGCTCGTCCTCCTCGGGCGCGGGCCGCGGCCTCCGTGATGAGGTCACGGTGGGCTGCGCGAAGGGCTTGAGCTGAGCTGCGGCGCTGGTCCTCAGGAGAGGCGAGGAGCTGCTCGGCACCCCCGACCCCAGCGCGAGAATACGACCGCTCACGGCTGCACGCCTTTCACTAGATGTTCCAAACTCCGCTGGCAGATAGCACAGCGCACTGGCTCTCTCCACACACGCCGAGCGGGCTGAGGGTCAGGTGTTTCGTCAGTGCAGGCTCTGTTACCTGAGACCGACCCCTCGCTGGATGTCTCTGTACCCTACAGAGTGAGGAGTCCCCGCGAATAGGCCTTTCTTTCTCCTCATGTACATGACGCGTTAGCTACAAGGATATCAGCATAACCATATTCTGAAATAAAGCACTTTCTGTGTTTAAGAAGTGAAGGCGATGGGCCGGGGATTTAACCCAGTGGTTCCGGCGCCTGTCTTGCAAGCGCAAGGACCGGGGTTTGATCCCCGGAAACCACCTACAATACTGGGTGTGGAGACTCACGCCCAGCAGCAACCAGCACCACATACCACAGTGCCGGGCGTGGTGGCTCACGCCTGTCATCCCAGCACTCGGGAGGCAGAGGCAGGAGGATTGTGATGTGAGTTTGAGGCTGAGCTCAGGGCCAGCCTGAACCACAAAGTGAGACTCTGTCTCAAAAAAAACACCTAAAAAAAAGAAATGAAGGCGAGGATAGAGGTGGATGTGGAATGACCTCTGGCTCATCGTCCTTTACTCAGCTCTCAACAATCCAATACAACACCTATAAAGAAATACACAAAAGCCAAAACTCACTACTACCCGACGGGAACTGCATAACTTGTTTTACGAATGAAGGGTTGATTTCTCTTAACTGCAAGGTTGAAAAAATGGGAATAAAATAGCAACTTGCACCTTCCTTGTGCTATAACCACTGGAAACAGAGCTAGTTCCCCACATCGCCACACCACAGACGGACAGGGGGGGCACGGAGCCACCGATTCTGCTTCCACACACGTCACTCAGGCTGGCTGTTATCCTATCTCTTTTCTTTTCTCCCAGTGTTTCTTGTTCCTATATCTAATCAAATACCAGAACTTGTCATTCCTAAGATTTCTTAGGTTAGCATTTGAGAAAGGGTTTAGATGCTTTCCAAGCTTAAGACACTGTTCTGCTGCTCATGTGCAGAATGAGATCAACGACGAACTACAAACTTTTTCTTTAAAAACCATTGTATCCCTCCTTCCATAAAAATAAGAAATAAATGAGGGGGAGGGAGCATCAGATATCTTGAAATTTATATTAGAATGTCAGAGAAAAAGTGAGAACTCTGACACTGAAGATGTACAGAGTGAACTAAGATCTGACGATGCTTTATAATATCCAGGAGATTTAGTTACGTGCCTCTTACCCTCAGTCAGAAGACACAGTGTTAAAGGACGGAAGCATTTGAGCAGCCTCCTGGGAAGAAGTTCAGCAAGTAACAGCAGCAGCAGAAACAGTGGTATTCAGAGAATCCGAGCTCTGACGCTCTGGGACTCAGATGAGATCAAGCGTGTTCAGGGTGTATGGCCGTAGACTGCCCTGGGATTCAGATCCTAGTTTTTCCACTTTTCTGTTTTGTAAACACACAGACACACATGCACATGCACATGCACACACATACACACACACACACACACACATGGATGCCCATATATAATTCACCCATAAGCCAGAAATAACAGTGGCCTCTACCAGAAGAATCAAATAAATTTGTAACCTGTTTCATGCAATATTTGACACAGAGCTCTGTAAATCAAATGTAATATTTACATGGTTAATAAATGCAGCTTGATAAATACATTTACTTTTTAAAATACATATTTCTAGTATACGATGTTTATATTCCTTGTGGACAGTTAATACATGTACATAACACATTTTAATTCCATTTTTAATCCCCTTTCCTTCTCCCCCTCTTTCATTTCTAACTGTCCTGATTTGGGTCTTTTCTCCTTCTTTTGTTCACTGGCGAAGGGTGTGTCTATTTTTTTATTCTTTCAAAGAAGCATGTCTTCAATTCCTTTATTCCATGTATTGTACTTTGGTCTCAATTGCATTGATTTCTGCTCTGATCTTTATAATTTCCTTTTTTGGACTAGTTTTCAGTTTGGGTTGTTCTTGTCTGTCTAGGACCTTGAGGTGCATCATTAGGTTATTTATTTGGGCTCGTCCTGTTATTCACAGCTATAAACTTCCCTCTTAGGGAAGCTTTCATTGTGTCATTAGTTCTGGAATGTTGTACTGACATTACTGTTTAGTTCTAGAAACTGTCTTATTTCTTCATTGATTTCTTCTGTGACCATTGATTATTTAAGAGTGCATTGTCTTGTTTCAGTGTGTTTGCATAATTTCTTTTCTTTTTTTTTTTTTTTTTTAGGTTTTTTGAGACAGGGTCTCGCTTTTGTGGTTCAGGCTGGCCCTGAGCTCAGCCTCAAACTCACATCACAGCAATCCTCCTGCCTCTGCCTCCCAAGTGCTGGGATGACAGGCGTGAGCCACCACGCCCGGCACTGTGGTATGTGGTACTGGTTGCTGCTGGGGTGAGTCTCCACACCCAGTATGGTATGTGGTTACCGGGGAATCGAACCCGGGCCCTTGCGCTTGCAAGACAGGCACCGGAACCACTGAGCTAACTCCCCGGCCCCATAATTTGTTTTCTTTTGCTGTTGATTTCTATTTTCATTAAGTTATAATATGATACAGTATAATTTCGATTCTTTTTCATTTGTTTTATCGACTAGCATGTGGTATATTTTAGAGAAAATTCTAGGTGCCGCTGAGAAGTCTGTGAGTTCTGCTACTGCCTGCTGGAATACAGTGGTACTTCACTGATGAACTCAGTTCTCCCACGGCTCTGGTTGCCCCATAAGGACAACATTGAACCTGACCATTAAATTTGGTTTCTTTTTCGTCCAACTCATGGGCAAACAGAACCGTGGAAAGTGTGATGCTTGTGAACAGAGGCACCACTGCACTCTGTCAATGTCTACAATGTCCATTTGCTCAAGGTTCTGCTTAATTCTGATATTTCTTTGTTGATATTTTTTGTCTAGTTGATCTGTCTACTTGTGATAGTGGTATTCGGTCTTTGCTACCATTTTAATTGTGCTTATTTTTATCCAACTGTTATGTCCGGTAGCACGTGTTTTATGGAGGTGGGTATGCTACTGTTTGGCACATTTATGTGTATACTATTCTTTCCCTGGTTGATTGCTCCCTTAACCAATGCGCAGTGACCTTATTTGCCTCTTTTAATCTGCTTTTCCTTTGTCTGAATCTAAGACCGTTTCACCTGTTTTTCTTTCTTTCATCTCCTCGTGGGAAATATTGTTTTTCATCCTTTGATTTTTAGTTTATGAGTTTCTTTTTTGGTTAAGTGTTTCGTGTACACAGCACACGACTGGACTTATTTTTAAATCTTTTCTGCCCATCTATGGCTTTGATTGGGAATTGAAATCACTCACACTGAGTATTGTTACTTACAGTCACTGACTTATTCCTGTCACTCCTTATTTTCTTGCTGATTCTCTGTCTTTACCTCCTACTTAGCAACTTGTCTCCTTGGTGTATTCATTTGACTAGAACTTTTGTCATTGTTTGCTTCATTATCACTTTCTGAGATATTTTAGTGAAGTTTTTGTAGTGCTAGTTTGGTGGTCATGTATTTATTTAGGTACTATCACAGAACTACCTTATTTCTCCATCAATTTTGAAAGAGATTGGCTGGATGTATCAGCCTGAGTTGGAACTTGTTTTCTTTAGAGCTTGAAATATTTCACTCCAAAATTTTGTCTTTAAATTCTTGTGGAGAAGTTTGCTGCATTTTTAAAGGA
>PVIR01032101.1:0-19088 GCA_004026965.1 Petromus typicus
TAAAATATAGTAATTATTTTTAAGTTTTTAAAATATAAATGGAATATATTTTTATATAAATACACTATAGAATTTTAACGACCAAAGTATGCCTTATTGTTCTAAAAAACCATATTGGGTTATTAATCTACTTAGACTACCATAACAAAATATCACAGAGTGAATAGCTATGTCATAAGACTTATTTTCTCTTCTGGAAGCTAGAAATCAAACATGAAGGTTCTGGAATGGTGAGGTTTCTCTTCCTGGCTTGCAGATAGAGGTGGTCTCACTGTGTCTTCAAAGTCATTAGGGGGCTGTCTCATATGTTTCTTCTAAGGGGACAAGTCCTATTATGACTTCATTTAGCCGTAAGTAGCTCCTTAGAAGTCTCTATCCTATATAGTTAATTGGGGGTTGGGGCTTTATCATATTAACTAGAGGGTAAGGAACACAACTTACATGATAGTCTCTACCTTATTGCCTTAAAGCAGGAATTTCAATATTATGTTAAAAAGTTGTACATTTTATTTTAGGTAGACCCACAGCTTGTGGATGGACACCTTTCTTATTTTCTCGGCGCTATAGGTATGCCTGGTTTGACTTCTCTGATTGGGATACAGGAAAAAGGTCATATAATTGCTGGATCTAATCAGACAATGGTCGTTAGTGGAGCAGCAGGTGCCTGTGGATCCTTGGCTGGGCAGGTAAATGCTGAGAACTATTTTTCTAAAAGGTAGTCATTTTAAACCTCTGCACATGTGTACTGTACATAATTTAAAGTATGAAGTTAAATTTATATTATGGTTATTTCACACATTTCTGGTGAAAAATGGTGTTACTACTTATTTTGACTCTCTTAATAACAATATGAAAAATATAAATTTTTCTGTCTCATCTTCTGTTAACCAAAAATAGATTTGGTAAATATTGGAGCAGTGCTGTCATCCATTAAGAATGAGAACCATACAGACCTATCTAGAATTCCAGTTAAGTAAAAATAAGTGGCTGAGGGTGTAGCTAAGAGTACAGCAGATTAGGCTGGCCTTGAACTTGTAGTGATTCCCCCAGGGTCAGCCTCCTGAGTGCTAACATTACAAGCATGCACCACCACACATGGCATGAACTCATATTTTAAAGAAGGATCGTCAAGTAAGAAAGCATTTACTGAAAGCGTAGTGGTGCACACTTATAATCCTCAAGCACTCTGGGAGGCTGAGACAGAAGGATCCTAATTCAAGTCAAAGCTGGGCAACTTAGCAACTTAGTGAGACCTGTTTCAAAATAAAAAATAAACAAAGGTTTGAGGATAGAACTCAATACAAGGGCAATGGGTTCAATTCCTAGTACTTAAAAAAAAAAGAAAAACATTTATTGAATTATAGAAATGGTAATATTTTGATAGAATATTAAAAAGTGCATTGTTTTATGAATTATTGTCTCAATATAGATACTTTTGAAGGAAAATTTATTTTGATCCATATATATACCTAAAAGTACTGAATTGCAAATTAGTGGTGTTTGGGGTTTGATATTTTGTGTAAAATCAGATTTAAATCATGAATTTTTCACTGAGTCTAATTTTATTCAGTTTAAGTTTCTTAATGATGATACTGCCCTCATTTCTCTTGGTGTCTAATTTCTTTTAGCTAAAAACAGTGTAACCTACCTAACTAGTGAACACTTTTAACTATTAATACTATCCTGTGCATTCGCACACTTCTGCGTTTAAATGTGACCAAATAAACTGATTTAAACATTTTTCCTCCTAGATTGGCCATTTGCTGGGCTGTTCCAGAGTGGTGGGAATATGTGGAACACATGAGAAGTGCCTCTTTCTGACTTCAGAACTGGGCTTTGACGGTGCAGTTAATTATAAAAAAGGGAGCGTGGCAGAACAGCTCCGAGAGTCATGCCCAGCTGGAGTAGATGTTTACTTTGACAACGTGGGTGGCGACATCAGCGATACAGTGATAAGTCAGGTTGTTTGCTGATTTATGATTTGAATAATCATTTTATTGTTTGGATATCTTTTTACTTGATACTAAAGGGGAAGATACTATACAATTATAAGACTTATTGTACTTATTAATATATTTAAATTGTATAAAAGAACTTGCTGATACCTACTTTCATTTGTTCGAAGACTGGTAGTGTGAATTTCAGTATCAGTTCTTGCCTCACAATATATTTTCATCTTCAATTTATTTTTTGTGAATTACACTATAGTGGCTGTTATCCCTCAGGATGATCACACGTTCAAGGTCCACATGGGCAACTCAGTTCAAAATAAAGAGTTCAAATAAGAAGTCAGTTGTTCAAAATAAAGAAGTCTGGGGAATATAGTCGGTGGCAAGTGAGACTCTTATTTTAATCCTAGTACAGAAAAAGATGTCAAAGATGAATTTTTACAATACTGAATTTCTGACCCCTGACTCATTATCAGCTAACTCTGAGCCATAATCCCTTACTTTGGGTAGGGAATAGGTTTTCATATAGTATGGATATTTGTGTATTTTTATTAATAATATTATAAAATATCAACCTTGAGCTATTAACTGTATATTCCTTTCCTATATGTAAGACTATCTGCAGTTGAGGTTTTTTTAATTTAAATCTATTGCCAGGCATGATGACACATGCTTGTAATCCCAGAACTTGGGAAGCTGAGGCAGAGGGATCATTGCAAATGGGAGTTCAAGCCCAGTGTGGGCTATGTAATGAGTTCAAGGTCAGCATGAACTATAGTGCAACCCTGTCTCAAAAAATCTAAGTAATGAAATGCATTACTAATGATAAAAGTAACAGCGACAACTAATGTATTTCTTTTGTTAAGTACTAAACTTTTCTTTTGCCTTTATATTCTTTTGAAATAGACATTTCTAGCTAATTAACTTATATACATTTAGTGGGTAAATCTTCAAAACAGACTCAGTTAATTGGCAATAAAAGGATTAAATATGATGACCTGAGTCTGTTGATGAGATAGCCATACTATCAGTAAACAGGAAAGGGATCTATCTTAGAGTGTAATCCTCAGTTTTTCTCTGCACAGATGAATCAGAACAGCCACATTATCCTGTGTGGTCAGATTTCTCAGTACAATAAGGATGTGCCTTATCCTCCCCCGCTCCCGCCCGCTGTAGAGGCAGTCCAGAAAGAAAGAAACATCACAAGGTGCATTCTTTCCCTTTGCTGGTATTACTGGAGTCCAGAGGGTTACATGTTACGGTTGTATATGGAATGTATGGTTCCTTGTATAAATTTTCCATACTAAGAAAAACTTAAACATACATATTTTTAAGCTAGTTCAATGTTTAGGTTTTCAGTAACTAGCTCCCTGAATAAGATACTTATTCAGCGTTTGACTGGCTTGGGTCAGATTATGTGAGGGTTTTGACTTAGCCAGGCTTTGATTGGCTCGGGTCAGATTATGTGAGGGTGGAGAAAGAATGTTATTTACAAAAGAAAAAAAGATTACAATACCATAGTCAAATGAAGTTAGAGGCACTAGGAAGAGAAAAACAGAAGTCTGTTATACTTACATTTGTAACCATACCCACAACTATATCTGAGCAAACTCAGTGTGATTAAATCCTAATAGCTGAAGGATTTTTAGCATTAACACATACTAGAATTCTTAAATGATTTGATCTTGGACTCTCCTATCATATTTTCTAATCATTGTCCTTTTCTTCTCATTATAGGGAGAGATTTCTGGTGTTAAATTATAGGGATCAATTTGAGTCTGGTATTCTACAGCTGAGTCAGTGGTTTAAAGAAGGAAAGCTAAAGGTAGTAGCTTTTTTTCTTTTTTCTTCCACAGTTGGGGATGGAACTGGGGTCTCATGTATACTATGCCACGATCCTACCACTGAGCTACAGCCCCAGCCTTGGAACTTACTTCTAGTCTTCTTTCTGTACTTCTGATTACTCAGTGTACTTTTGTATTATTTCAACATACTATAGAAAATATCTGTTTATTAAAAAGATCTTTCTACAAAAGAAATACGTACTGGGCCTGAGATTTATTTCAAAGCGCAGGGGCCCCAGTTCGATCTCTGGTAACCACATGAGGCAATGCTGGGTGTGGTGACTCACGCCCACCAGCAATCAGTACCACATATTACAGAGCCAAGTGTTGTGGCTCACGCCTATAATCCCATCACTTGGGAGGCAGAGGCAGAAGGATTGCTGTGAGTTTGAAGCTTGCCTGAGCTACATAGGGAGTTCATGAGCTCAGGGCCAGCTTGAACTGCAAGCCAGACCCTGTCTCAAAAAAAAAAAGAAATATGTACTGAGAACATAAATTAATTATTAATCGGGGATCCAGAGTTCTAGGCCTCAAATACTCTCAAAACCCACAAATGATAAAAGTGTATTACTTTTGATCTGCTACTTATGGAAAATTAGACAGTGGGAACCAGAGGGTTTTATTGAAAAATAATGGAACTTTCAAAAAATTTTATTAGTACATATTTGCAGTACATGCAATTTGCAAGCATCTTGAAGAATAATGGAACTCCTGAAATACAGAACATGTAATTTTAAGTGTAAGGTTCTAATTAGTATTACTATCTTTTGCATAAATGAAAAACATTAAATAGAAACACTGAACCTTAAAGAATACTAAATCTAGCTGTTTTTACTTACAGATCAAAGAGACTGTAATAAATGGACTGGAAAACATGGGAGGTAAGATGAATGTAGATTTGTTTTATATATATATGCTTGGTGCAAATATTCTTTTTGAATAGACTTTTTTGGGGTATTGGGAATCGAAGTCAGAGTCTTGCACTTGCCAAGCTGTGCTGTTGAGCAACATTCCAGTTCCAAATATTCTTTTTATTTTTTTTAATTTTTTATTTTTTTGAGATAGGGTCTTGCTTTGTAGTTCAGGCTGGCCCTGAGCTCAGCCTCAAACTCACATCACAGCAATCCTCCTGCCTCTGCCTCCCGAGTGCTGGGATTACAGGTGTGAGCCACCATGCCCGCTGCTGGGTGTGAGTCTCCACGCCCAGTATTATATGTGGTTAACCGGGGATGAACCCAGGTCCTTGCGCTTGCAAGTCAGGTGCCAGAACCACGGCTAAATCCCTGGCCCCCCAAATACTCTTTTTTTTTTTTTTTTTTTAAGGTTTTTTGAGACAGGGTCTCGATTTGTGGTTCAGGCTGGCCCTGAGCTCAGCCTCAAACTCACATCACAGCAATCCTCCTGCCTCTGCCTCCCAAGTGCTGGGATTACAGGCGCCGGAACCACTGAGCTAACTCCCTGGCCCCCAAATACTCTTTTTAAAAACAATCTCTCACATATTTTCTACTGTGTGTGTGTTACCATTTTTTCTGTGTAGCAGTTCTGGGGACAAATTTTTTCTTAACATTTTATGTGGCTTTTAATTTTTGTTTTCTTGTGTGTGGTGGTAGGGGATCAAACCCAGAGGCTTGTGCATGCTTGGCAAGCACTCTATCACTGAAATACAACGTTTTTTATTTTATTTGAGATG
Source organism: Petromus typicus (assembly GCA_004026965.1). NCBI lineage: Eukaryota > Metazoa > Chordata > Mammalia > Rodentia > Petromuridae > Petromus > Petromus typicus. Next base: position 5,484 of record PVIR01032101.1, read on the forward strand.
GTTTCATTGAATTGCCCAGGCTGGCCTCAAAGTCAAACTTCTCCTGCTTCAGCTTTCTGTGTTTCTTCTCTGTAAAATTAACTGCAGATTTCCTTAAAGATAGTCAAACTATTAGAGTTCAACTCAGTGCTATATGAGGTATTATTTTTGCATTTCAAATTGTGAAATGTCTCTTTGATTTTTCACAGTTTATAAAAACACTTACGGATTCAGAAAGTTATTTAGGGTACAGGGAATTTTTTCAGATTAAATGCTTGTGAAGCATCATAAGCAAATTTTCAATGTCTAACTTTTTTTCTGCATAATATGTACTTAGATTTTATTTTGTCCATATGCAGTTTAGATAAGTCTTTTTTTTTTTTTGCACAGTACCCGGGATCAAACTCAGGACATTAGGCTTGCTAGGCAGGTCCCATTAAGCTAAATCCCCAGCAATTAACAGTAATATCTGAAGATGTTAATTGAGTTAGTCTGTTACTTTGTTTTACCTGAGGTTTCTTTTTAGGACAGTTTCCTTCTGTGTTCAATATTAAACACACTGAACAGCTGGGCATAGTTGTGCCTATCTGTAATCTCTGCAGGTGAGAGGGGAGGAATGCCCTGAGTCTGAGGTCTTGTCTCAACAAAACAAAATCTTTGAAGACATCATTCAAAGTAATTTTATGTGTTTGAACTCCTGGTAAGCAAGTATAGTGTTTTTAAGCTTCGTAGATAACCTATTTTATTTTCCTTTCCAGCTGCATTCCAATCCATGATGACAGGAGGTAACATCGGAAAGCAGATAGTTTGCATTTCAGAAATTTCTTTGTAATTTTTGTAAACTTCTTCATCAAAGAAATCACATTTTTCTCCATTGTACACAAAACATTGAAGATGCTTTTGTTGTTGTTGTTTTTTGAGACAGTCTCTCTTTGTAGTTCAGGCTAGCCCTGAACTCAGGATGTAGCTCAGGCTAGCCTCAAACTTGCGGCAATCCTCCTGCCTTTGCCTCCCAACACTGGAATTATAGGGATGCATCACCATGTCCAGCTGAAGATACATTTAAAAAATTTAAGAGTAAAGAGTCAAGCATGGTGGCACACAACCGTGATCCCATCACTTGGTGAGGCTGAAGCAGAAGTACTGCACAAGTTCAAAGCTAGTCTGGGCTACACAGCCTGAAATACCTACTGAGACCTTGTATCAAAAAACCAATCAAACAAAAGCGATTTTTTTTTTTTTTTTTGAGCCAGGGTCTCACTTGGTCATTTAGGATGGCCCTGAACTTGCTATATAGCCCAGGGTAGCCTCAAACTCGGCAATCTTCCTGCCTCTGCCTCTCAAGTGTTGGGATTACAGGTGTGAGCTACGCTGCCCAGCATTTATATGTGATTTTTTTAATGGCATAACTTAAATCTTTTCTATATCCTTATTATATGCACTCTACATCTAACACATGATTACTTACAATAATAGATTGAAGCCAACATGATCTATTTTTCATTTTTTGTTAAAATATTACAGACATTTGTATCAGAGATCCTGAAACCACTGAAGATTTGGTACAATTGTTAATGGTTCATACATAATAGATTTTTTTTAATGGAATAACCTCTATTTAAAATAGAATAAATATTCTGTAAATTCTTTTATGAGGCACTTAGCAAATATTTGTTGAATTGGAAATAAATTCTTAAACTAAACATTGGTATAAGAATAGAATTGAGATGGCCATTTTGTATTGCAGATAGAAAAATGGATATACCTTCAGGATATCCTCATAAGTGAAATAAATAGGTCACAGATGTGTAAATATCGTATCTTTTCTCTGGTATGAGAAAATGAAGATGTAAATGAGTTCTAGAATGTATGTGGTACATATTGTGAAATAGAAAACATTCAAAGGGAAAAGGGGTGTAGGGGTAAATAACGAGGGGGAAAAATAATGAGATGATGATAAAAAAGAAAGGAAAACCAAAAAAAAGACTTATTGTGATGTGACCAAGCATGATGGAACAAGCCTATAATCTCTCCTACTCGGTAGGCTAAGGCAGGAGAATTCCAAGTCTGAGGAGTGCCTATGCAGTTAAGCAAGACCCTGTCTCAAAAAAAGAACTGGGGATGTATGTTAGGGGTAGAATAATTAGCATGCACAAGGCCTTAGTTCAACCCACAACACTCCCTCCATACACACACACACAGGGGCTGGAGATAAAAAGAGTCGAGGGACCTCAGACTTGTGGAACAAGGTTTGGGATAGAGCAGAAGCTTTGGGTTACGAATGACAGGAGAAAATAAATAACTGGGATCAGACAGACCATGAGATTATATTTATATCCAAAGGATGGGATCTATCTATTTTGTTATGTAACTTACTGCACAGTTTAAAAACTCAATATATATTGTTGAAAGCATCTCTTTATTTTAGGTTAACAAGCACACTGTCAAATAGTTGTAAAGATGAAAGGTCATCACATCAAGATGGTGAAGGGGTAGGGCAGAACACTGCCTGTCCTTCTAGTTCGAGTGGCCGGGTTTCAATACCTAGCAGCAAAATAACCAAAACAAAGATAGTATTAGAAAATGACAAGACTGGCTGGCAAATTAACCAATGGTTGTAAACAGGAATGCTGATATACCTCTAAATAAGTTTTATTAAATTAATTGTAATCAACCTTTTAGAGCAGTAAGGTTCAAGATATTTTGTGGTCACGCCTTCATACATCCTGCCTGGGCGTGGTTTTGGGTATTGTACCCAAGGTCCTTCCCACTAAGCTACTTCTTGAGACTCATGCTGAATGAGTCAATAAATTACTGGGCTCACCTTTTTTTTTTTTTTTGCCGGGACTACAGGCATGTCCCACAATGCCTTCTCCCTCCATACTGGAGACTGAACCCAGGGTCTGGCTCATGGCAAGTCTCTTACAATAGCTCAGTGTACTTTTGTATGCAACATTTGTAAAAGATAGATTCAAATGCTTTTGGTAATCACTCCAGTTCATTTCAGGGACCTGTTTTTTAATACTTTCCCTGACTATTTCCTTTCCTGCAGGTGAGAGGTTTCAGGTTTTCTTTATGTTGGTTAACTCCCAAGTCTGTATCTCCATTACTTGAGCTCTAGTTACTCCGTTGGCGCCTCAAATTCTGCTGATCTAAAGATAAGCAGAAAAGTTATTTGTGTACCTAAACTACTCCCTCACCCATTTGCCCACCTGGGTTATCTTTAACCTTGAGTGTGACTTTTTAAGAGAACTTTCACCCCTACTGTCACTATCCTAATTGACTCCTATTCTTTCGTACTACAGCAAGTATTTAAAAAACAAACAAACAGCATTTTTCAGTCAGACTCCTAAGACTAAGTGGTGGAACGCAGCCTGAAACTCGTTTTCTAGCACACAGTCAGAACATACAGGAGCTCTCACGTAATAATATTCGGAAACCAGACCATAAGGCAAAACAGTTCTACACTGACTGGATTCATACTCTATTCCATAAACAATACAGAACTTGATTCTGCAATTTCCCTTCATTGGTAGTAGAGATTTGGTAACTTTTAAGTAGCGATCTAGTCTTCCTCCTTTGCCTCCCAGTAACTGGCGCCGAATGGGAAACGACCCCGTCCGCTGCTGGGGGAGGCAGTGACGTCACGGCTAAACTGCACTGACCTGGTTTTCTGGCTTCACGGACTCCGGAGCCCCGAAAGCCAGGGAGAATGAGAGGAAGGCAAGGGCCAGACATTGCCCACCTGGGGTCGGGCACATGCACGGGGAGGGCGGGCCCGACTGGCGGGCCGGGGACCGGGACCCACAGTGGGGATGCAGCGCCCCGGCCGAGAGGCGAGCGAGTGGGTGTGTGCGTGGGGAGGGCGGCCAAACTTCCTGTCCCGCGTTCGAGCTGTTTCCGGCGGGAGCCGGAAGACGCTATGTGTGGACGGAATTCGGGACCGACTGACGGCCGGCCGGCACCCCGGGTCTGGAAGGTGAGCTCCTGGGTGGGGCTGGCCACACCCGCTCGCCTGGGTGGTCGCAGGGAGAGAAGAGCCGCTGCTGACTTCCAGGGACCTGGGACCGCCTCGGCCCCTGGGGAGGACAGCGAAACCGCCCCCCTAGAGGACCCTCCGACTCGGGCGGGCCTGGGGGTGGCCGGCCGGTCTGCAGCCCTGAGGCTTCGGCCTTCCCCTGGCAGGATTTTGAGGGCGGTGTTTTAGATCTTTAAGTCAGTTTTAGGGGTGAGGGCGTGTGAACGAGACAGTCCGAAAAAGCTAGAGTCAGTGAGTCCCTGGGACCGTGGCACCCGGACGGCACCCGCAGCCGGGCCTCCCTGCGGACCTTGGGGCCTCCCTCTGAGGCCTTTGTGGTGGGGGAAGGGAAGCGAATGGGGCCTCGCCCTGAACGTTTGAGCAGAGAACTGCACTGTCCTTTCCGACGTCCACTTACTTTCTGGATTTAGAATAGCGACCCGGCTGCCAAATCGGAGGGGCTGGGCCACCGGTTTCTCCTTCACCTGTCAGTTCAGTCGGGCTTGTGGGTTGTCAGTGTTCATAGCTGATAATATATTTTGTTTTTGTCATCTGAACTTGCCCTCTGATATTTCTCTTGGAAATCCGGTTAGTTTGTTAAAGTTTATTCCACTTGCTCATGAGGCTCTGAGATGCATTTGGGCACCATTTGAAAGTTAAATACTCTAAACTTCGGGATTAAGAATTCTCCCTTAGTTTAACTTTGGCTCAAGCCACGTAGTATATTTGCAAAAAGGATGAGCGAAACTTTGTGAAAGTTAGTGGAATTTGAGGAAAGTGAGAAGTCCCATCTTGTGTTATCTGAATTAGGGAAGAATAAAGAGCAACTAAGCTAGTGAATTCTAGTTTAAGCGTTTCACCCACAGAGGTAACATTTTGCTGAATTAATCTGTAGTTTTAGGTAATTTTCTGTGTAAATGAACCTTTGGGGGTCTGTGTGCAGAGGAGAGACATAACAGTAGAAAGATAGGTTAGCAAGGGAAATTCTGAAAGCCAGGTGACTGGTTAGAAATTTATTTTACTAGTGTAGTTGAAAGTTACTAAACAAGGAATAAAACTAAACAGGGAATAAATTTTGGGAGAACTCAGAATCACTGAGATTATTTAAATATGATGAATGAGAGATTTATAAAGACCTAGAATTTGCAGTTGTGTGGGAAGATTGGGCATTAAATTGAAATGGATAATACAAGAAGAGCAGGCTTGGTGGAGGAGATGACAATCTAGATTTTGTACATTGTTAGGTTTGAAATGCTGTGGGATGTATTTGTGAAGAGACCCAACAAGCAGTTAGAAATGAAGATTTGGGTTCAGAAGAGAAATCAGAACCACGGAGAAAAATTTAGTATTGTTGAACAGGTCATGGTGACACACACCTGTAGTCCCAACAACTCAGGAAAAAGAGGCCGGAAGGAACTAGTTCAAGGCCGGCCTAGGCTTCCTGGCTAGACTTTGCCTCAAAAGAAAAAAAGAAAGAAAATAAAATGCAGTGTCATTCATTGACTATAGAAATATTTATTCATTGCTCTGTGCTTACAGGGGAGCTTTTTTAAATTTTTTATGGAAAAAGCCTTTAAACAGTAAAGACAATTTTAGAAGTGGGAAATGACATTAGGATTCCCCTTTGGGATTATGAAAATGTAAAATTAGTTTAGTTGTAGTTGTATTGCACACCTGTGCATATACTAAAGACAATTTACTGTTTAAAATGAGTGAATTGTATGTAATGTGACCTCTTGTTTTTTGGGGTTTTTTTGGTACAAGGGATCGAATTCAGTACCTCCTGCTTACAAGACAGATGCAGCACCACTCAGCTAAATCCCTGGCCCTCTGCTTTTTATTTTTAAAAACATTTGCATTGTAGTTTTTGAAATATGTCAAATGAGTAATGGGATTAAGAAGAGGAACAAATTTAATTGCACTACTGTTATTCTACCGTTACTACTATTACACTGTTGTTATACTACTGGGCTAATGTACCTGGCAAGTTCTTTGCTGAGCTCCACCACTACACTTGATAAGGTACTGTTGCTATAGATTATTTGAGTTCAGCCTGCCTTTCTATTGCATCCTATTCTGTTTTCTTTATATACTACTCTTACACGTACAAACCATGTACTCAGTTATGATATAGCTACTCAATTGTTCCAAAAAATGCTTATGTTAATTTTTAGATATTATTAATAAACTGCAAACACTAAAAAGATGTCATGGATAACATATTGTAGGGAACAGGGAAAGGGTAGGTAACTAGAATTTATGTAGAATTCCTCTGAAGAATATGTGAAGGTCAGTAAATAGTTGCCTAGTTTTTAGGGATTTTGCAATCCTAGATTCTCAAAGTTGGAAGAACTTTTAAGGATAACTAAACATTTGATAATTTGTTGGCTTGTTGAGATCAGCTGAAATAGAGAGGAGGAACTTTTTTTTTTTTTTTCAAATTTTGAGGATTGGGCCCAGGGCCCTTACACTGCTCTACATCTCCAGTCCTTTTTTTTTTTATTTTATTTTTTTTGTGTGTGAGACAGGCTCTCATTTAAGTTGCTGAATTACCCAGGCTAAGCTCAAATTTTTTTTTTAATGATATCGAAGATCGAACTCAGGCCTTTATGCTTGCAAGGTAGGTATGCTACCACATGAGCTAAATCTCTGGCCCCCAAGATTTGAAATACTCCTGCCTCATGCACCCATGGTACCTGGATTACAGCATAAATCATCAAAACCAGCTAAGAAAAGGCATTTTTAAGACTCAGAAATTCAAGATCAAACTCAGAGAAATGTAATTACTCTTCATGCCAGCCTACTAAGTGGGTGGGAATCTTGACTCTAGATTAGTAACTTGGTCAAGTAACTTATCGAGCACTGATTTCTTCTATAAAAAGATGACTTGGATAGACCACAGTAAGCTAGTGTAATTCTTGAATAAAAGATATATGTACATGGAAAGAAACTTCGAAGATTTGTGACATTTTATTTTATATAGGAAAACTTAAAAGGAGTATCTTCATTTATATCTTTTTTTCTTCATTTATATCTTGTAAGTCATTATTTCTTTAAATGAAAAATGAAGATTTCAGGTGGCTAGAAAGAGAGAAACCAGCATACAATAACCACTTTGGTACTTCTAAGTGTCCTTTAGGTCAAGTCTGTCTTAATTCTGACTTTTTAGTAAACCATAATATTAATGAGAAACCACTATCCTGGGTGCATTTAATACTTTATGATTATGATTATGATTTTTTAGTTCTTTGAGATAGGGTTTTACTGTGTAGTTAGAGTAACCTTGAACTCACTGTGTGGCCTAAGCTGGTCTCAATTCACAGTGATCCTTCTGCTACAGCTTCCTGAGTGCTGGGATTATAGGTGTGTACTATCATCTCCAGTTTATCATTCTTTAAAAAAAAAGAGTTATTTTGGTTTTGGGCTGCTGAGAATTAAACTGACAGCCTTCACACTGAGGTATACCCCCAGTACTTTTTTATTTTGAGACAGAGTCTCACTAAATTGCCCAGCCTCGGCTGAAACTGTAAGATCCTCCTCCAGTCTCCCAGAGTCCTGAGATTACAAGCATGATCCACCCAGCTTTGACTTTTTTTTTTTTTTTTTAGGTTTTTTGAGACAGGGTCTTGCTTTGTGGTTCAGGCTGGCCCTCAGCTCAGCCTCAAACTCACATCACAATCCTCCTGCCTCTGCCTCCCGAGTGCTGGGATTACAGGTGTGAGCCACCACGCCCGGCACTGTGGGTCTCCACACCCAGTATTGTTATGTGGTTACCGGGGAATCGAACCCGGGTCCTTGCGCTTGCAAGACAGGCGCCGGAACCACTGAGCTAACTCCCCGGCCCCTGACTTTTTAAATGTAATTTTTACAAAACTTAGGAAATTGAAGAAAAAAATCACCAACCTATCATATAATGTAACTACTATGTGATGTAACTATTGTAGCTGTGTATATCTTCTTTTATTTTTTCTTATACATACTACTTTTTATTTATTTATTTATTTATTTATTTATTTTTAGGTTTTTTTGAGACAGGGTCTCGTTTTGTGGTCCAGGCTAGCCCTGAGCTCAGCCTCAAACTCACATCACAATCCTCCTGCCTCTGCCTCCCAAGTGCTGGGATTACAGGCGTGAGCCACCACGCCCGGCACTGTGGTATGTGGTACTGGTTGCTGCTGGGTGTGGGTCTCCACACCCAGTATTGTTATGGCCCCTACATACTACTTTTTAAATAGCAAATATAACTTTACATTTTATTTTATTTTATTTTTGTGAGACAGGGTCTTGGTGTGTAGTCTTGGTGTCTCAAGTGCTTGAGTGCTGGGATTGTAGGTATGTGCCACACTAGCTCTGTATTTATTTTTGTAATTAATATGATGTGACCATTTTTCTTTGTTAGTACATTGTCTTAATAACCACATTTTATGTGTGTTATTTTGGGGGGGAGTACTGGACATCAAACTCAGGACCTTATGCTTGCAGGGCAGGTGCTAGAACCACTGAGCTATAACCATATTTAATCCACCACTACCTAATAATTGGATACATAAGTATATTTATATGTTGTTTCTGGTTTTTATCACATTCATGATGAATATATGTGGACATACAATTTTTTCCTTTTTTTTTTTTTTTTGGCAGAATCAGGGATTGAACTCAGACCTTGCATTTGACAGGCAGGCAGCAGCACCCCTGAGTGACATCCCTAGGCTAGCTTTTTCCATATTTAAGACTAGATTTTTCTTAGATAGATCGTAGATGTAGAAATTCTAATTCTAGAAATTCTAGATTGTAGAAGTAGAAATAATAATTTTATGGGTTTTGATACTTGTTTTTGAAATAAAGGGCCTCACTATGTAGTTTAGGCTGGTCTTCCACATACTACGTGGAGTAGGCTGTCCTTGAACCTGTGAGGCTTCTCCTGCCTCAGCCTCCTGAGTGCTGCGATTCCAAGTGTGGGCCACCACGCTCAGCTCAGGATATATTGTATTTTTTTTTTTTTTTTAGGTTTTTTGAGACAGGGTCTCGCTTTGTGGTTCAGGCTGGCCCTGAGCTCAGCCTCAAACTCACATCACAATCCTCCTGCCTCTGCCTCCCGAGTGCTCGGATTACAGGCGTGAGCTACCACGCCCGGCACTGTGGTATGTGGTACTGGTTGCTGCTGGGTGTGGGTCTCCACACCCAGTATTGTTATGTGGTTAGCGGGGAATCGAACCCGGGTTCTTGCGGCTTGCGAGACAGGCGCCGGAACCACTGAGCTAACTCCCCGGCCCAGGATATATTGTATTTTTAAAACAAATATTTTTGGCTAAATTTTTTCTTTGCTTGTTGTGATTTTTGGATATACAGTGTAAAGAAATGCCTTTGTTTAACTATTTTCTCACTGCTCTTAATGCTCTCTTTTATTCCTGTTTAGGGTTAAATTTGTTCCCAACCTAGTTCAGCATCTTACAGGAAGAGCATAGAATTGTCTAAGGAATATGAGCACAGCAGGAAAGTATTCATTGACTCTGAATTAAATCTGAACCTGTATCCCTAAGAGCTATAGGATTTTGGAAACTGAATCAATGTTATCAGATGAGTTAGAATCCAAACCAGAGGTAAGCCCGCTCAGCTTGTTTCCTTTCTTTTTGTCAGTAATATTTCTGTTCACTCTTAGTTCAGGAGTCAGCACAATTTTTCTGTTGTAACATAATAGTAAATATTTTAGGCTTTGTGAACCAAATGGTTTTGATTGGGAAATTAGTTTTATTATTCTTCTGTTGCTAAGTATTTTTTTCAAAGATTTAAAAATTTGTATCCTTTGTGGGGTTTTGGGGTATCTGTCATTTAAGGACATATGTCCATTTAACTAATTATGTAATGGCAAAATATTATTTTATATATAAAATGTACATATGTCATATGCATCATCTATGTAATTCATGTGTGTGTATAAATACTACCAAAAACTATTCTTTTATTAATTTTGTATATATCTGAAAATATTCTCTTTCTAAACATAATTGGAAGATTTAAATTTTTTTTTCAATCTTTTTCTCACTTTAATTGTGATGACTGTTTTGCATAGTGGAAAGTTCACTGAATTAGAAATCATTACTGAGAGATTTTTTTTTTTTTTTTTTTTTTGAGACAAGGTCTCACTTTGTAGTTCAGGCTAGCCCTGACCTCACTATGTAGCCCAGGGGAGCCTCGAGTTCACAGCAATCCTCTTGCCTCTGCTTCCTGAGGGCTGGGATTACAGGCGTGAGCCACTATGCCCAGGACTGTGGTATGTGGTACTGATTGCTGGTTGGTATGAGTCTCCACACCTGGCATTGTTGTATGTGGTTACCAGGGATCAAACTGGGACCTTTGCAAGGCAGAAGCCAGAACCACTGAGCTAAATTCCCTGCCTTTGTTTTTTAGTTTTTTGAAAAAGTTGTGCTTTGTAGTTTAGGCTGGCCTTGAACTCACTGTACAGCCCAGGCAAGCCTCCATCCTCTTGCCTGTGCCTTCTGATTGCTGGGAATTATAGGGATGAGATACCATGCCCAGCCATTACTGAGATTTGAAGATTGGCACTGCTCTTACCTAGTTAGAGATCTTAGACAAGTCATTGAATGTCTTCTACTTATGTCCTTACTTGTAGTATATCCTTTGAATCTTACTGATTTAATGGAGAATTAAATGAGCCCGTACACAGAAAAATGTTTCATAAAGTGTGCTCAGTAAAATGCAGTTGATTTTATTTGTTTGGTATTGGTAATCAGAGTCAGGGCCTTGACACTTGCCAGGTAGATGCTGCATCACTGAGCTACATCCCCTGTCAAAGTATAGTTGATTTTTTAAATAACTCATCATTTTAAAATATAATTATTTTTTGGCCTTTCTGTTTGATGGAAAAATGACAGAGGTTCCTTGATTAAATAAATTAGCCTTTCTCTAGAACAGAGGATTTGGTAACATAACTTTAAAAATTATAGTTAATCTAGTTTTTCCGTGAACGTTGCTGAGTCTAGTAAATATCAAGACTTAATTATACTAACATCTTCTGGCAAATGCAAAGGATGTCAGAACTATTCCTAACAACTTTTATCTCTCAGTGTTGCCTTTTTCTCTTTCAGCTTCTGGTACAGTTTGTTCAGAATACCTCCATCCCATTGGGACAGGGACTAGTGGAATCAGAAACTAAAGACATTACTTGCTTGTCACTCCTTCCGGTGACTGAGGCCTCAGAATGCAGTCGGCTGATGTTACCAGGTAAAAATAAAGATCACAAGGCATAGGATAAAGAAGTCCTGAAAGTTAGGTGATATAGTACACGACTCTAGTTCTACCCACTGTCCAGACTGAAGCAAGAAGAGTGAAAGTTTGAGGCGAGCCAGGGGTACTTCAAGGGGTGCAAGGACTTTTGAGGCACTGTCTCAAAGTAAAAGGAAAAGCCTCAGGTTATAGCTCAGTGACAAAGTACTTGTCTCACTGGTGTGAGGGTCTACATTCAACACCTAGTGCTTCAAATGAAACCAAACCAAAGACCTTAGCCATACTCTACTTTATGGTACTGGTAGAATAAATCACTGATTTTAAAAGTGACTGGAAACAGTACAAGTCAGCAGTAATGGATAAAAAGGGAGTTAAAAAATGTATCAGTCTTTAAGCCATGGGAATGATTATAGTCACTCACACAGTGAGAACAAAAGCCAAGGCATAGCAGCTCAGTTTGTGAAAGCTAAATCTTGGAAACAACGCAAATGCCCATCAACCGGAGATTGGATAAAGAAGATGTGGCTTTTTTATAAAATGGAGTATTATTCTGCCAAAAAGAATGATAGGTTTGAGTCATGTATACTCAAATGGACATAACTTCCGGACATACTCATCAGTGAAATAAAAAGGTCACAGATGTGTATACCACATCTTTTCTTTGGTAGGAGAAACTGAAGATACAAATGAGTTCTAGAGTGTACAACAGATACTGTGAAATAGAAAATACTCAAATGGTAAAGGGGGGAGGGGTATATAATGTGGGGAAAAATGTGATGAGAAAAATAAAGGAAACAAGGCCTATGTATATACAGTGCGGGGGGTTGTAGGGTGGGCAGGAGAATGGGAAAAAATGAGAAGACATGTCATATACTAGTACAAATTTTTAATGTTGATTGTGATCATGGTATGTATATAAAATATACCAATAAAATCAATTAATTTTTTAAAAGCCAAGGCAGATCTTTGGAACTCCATGGTGCAAACACAGGATACGACAGGAGAGCCTAAAAAAAAGGGAAGGAGAGTAGAGAACAGTGAGGTAGTAGGGTGGACATCTGCATCGAGGGGAGAAATGAGACCTAAGAAAAGTCAGGATGGAGCCAGGGATTTAGCTCAGTGGTTCTGGTGCCTGCCTGGCAAGCGCAAGGGCCCAGGTTCAATCCCCAATAACCACATACAACAACAACAAAAAGCCAGTATGTCAGATGATCCTGAGAGGCTCAGTGAGATTATAAACTAAGTGGAGGTCATCACTGACTTTGGCAGGCCAGGAGGTGAAAAGGGTGAAAAGCCAGGCTGCAGTAGGTTGAGATATTAATGTAAAGCAAGTCTGGTATAGAGTTGAGGAAGTAATTAGTATTTTTCTGAAGCTGTCCTGATATAAGAAGGAAAAACAGAGGTAGGGGGGAATTAGGGTTTTATTTCTGAGATCCTCTCTCTCTCTTTTTCTCTGTCTCTGTCTCTCTCTCTCTCTTTCAACAAGGTCTTGCTTTGTAATTCAGGCTGGCCCTGAACTCACTATGTAGCTCAGGCTAGTCTCGAACTCACAGCAATTCTCCTGCCTCTGTTTCCCATATGCTGGGAATACAAGCATGAACCACCACGCCCTTCATTGTGGTATATGGTTACTGTGATGGAACTTGGGACCTTGTGGAACCAATGAGCTAAATCCCCGGCCCACTTTTTTTTTAAAACTCATTATGTAGTCCTAGGCTGGCCTCAAATTCACAGGGATCCTCCTGCCTCAGCCTCCGAAGTGCTAGGATTACAGGGATGTGCCACCACATCTGGCTATTTCCTAGATCTTTTTTTGAGACAAGGTCTCACTTTGTAGTTTAGGCTGGCCCTAAGCTCCCTGTGTAGCCCAGGCAAGCCTGGAACTCAGCAATCCTTCTGCCTCTGCCTCCCAAGTGCTGGGATTACAGGCATGTGCCACCATGCTCAGCACTATGGAATGTGGTAATGATTGCTGATGTGCATGAGTCACCACGCCTGGCACTGTTATATGTGGTTACCTGGGATCAACCAGGGACTTTGCGCTTGCAAGGCAAGTGCTGAAACCACTGTGTTAGGCCCTGTCCTAGATCTTAAAGGATTGTTTTATGCTAAAAGGAAAGAACTAATTACAGAAACTAAAGGCAGGAAGATATTGAATAATTGGTAGGAAAAAGTAGAAATCTGAGCACAGGTAGTGAGATTAATTTTAGATAGAAAGAGGGACTCTTACTTGCCTGTTAGCTGAGAGAACTTTATTTTTAATGATTAAATTTTGATACTCTAGCCTTTGTTTTAAAATTTTGAATATTGATATTAAATCAGATAGAGTTAATATTAACCTGTTTAGTGACAGCTTGTTATAA
>PVIR01032102.1:0-18921 GCA_004026965.1 Petromus typicus
AAAATATTTGGTGAAACTTAGTATAGTGTATTTTTTTCCTTAGAGAAGTCTGTAACATAGGGCTATTCCTTGCCATCAGGGGCATCTATGGACATCTAAAGATCAAAGAAATACTTATACAATATACTTAAGCAAAAGTAATTTTCTTGTTAGTAATTTCCAACTGTTGCTATTATAGATAGGTCTGCTATGGGCATTTAAAAATAGATATTATATGATGAATTATTTCTTCATGCAAAATGTCCCTTAATCTTTAAGAAAGAGGGCTTTGAAGGTACATAGCTGGGAGCACAGTATTATCCCCTCCCCACTATTGAAAGGTGAATATTCTTGAATTTTTACACATATAATCCATTACATGAGAGACTATGGTCCACTCAGCTCTCTGGATGATTGCTTTATGAAGGAGAAAACAAGGGCCAATTCTATTTCCTCTTCCCCTGACATTTATTCAAGTAAAATGATTAGATTATTTTTAGTTAATCTTCCTAACCTTTTTTTTTTTGCAACCTGAAGCAATTTGTTCTCATAGTACAAGAAATTATTGGTTATTTTTCTTTTGCATCTTCTTTATATTCATGGATAGAACCGGTGCCCTTTGAACAAGACAATTATTCCCTAAAAGATAGAAATGAGTTTACTTCCTCTATGGTTCCAAAGTAATTATATAAACAAAATTTTAGAATGCAAGTGAGAATAGAAAATAGAAAGAGCTGTTAGCAGAGTTAATTGGCTGATCTTTTTATGTAGATCTAATTTGGGATGTCAATTGAATTTTTGGAAATCATTGCTTATTTCCTTTGAGAATTATTTATTGCTCTATGAAATTTGAATGTATAATACATAGTTTGTTCACTTCTGTATTATAGCTTGATTGAGAAAAACTATTTCTATCAGGAAAAAATTAAAACATTTTTGAATCAGTTTTCTGGCCTTCTAACATTGGTTCAGAGAAAATACACAGATGTAGAATGAGCACATAATGAATTGTTTGATTTAATGTGGTTTAATTATTTCCTGATGTTGGAGAGCCAGCAGAAGCATGGAGACAGGATACTTAAGAAATATGAGTTTTATCCTGGCCTTTTGTTTTTCATTTCTTGTGACCTCAGCATACTCACCTAACTTCTCCAGTCCTCAATTTTTAATGTGTAAATGCAGTTTAATCAACAGCAGTGCCCGTCCTTCCTTCCTTCTTTCCTTCCTCCCTCTTTCTTCCTTCCTTCCTTCCATCCTACCTTCCTCCCTTCCTTTCTGCTTGTTCCCTTCATCCTCCTTTTCACTGGCTTCCTCTTGTTCTGTTTTTCCTCCTCTTTTTAGGAAACAGTATGCCAGCTTCAACAATAGACATAGGTTGTCTGATATCATAATTCTGCCATGTAGTGACACTGGAAATTTGCCTAAACCTTTGAGACACCCTTCCCTCAGCTGTAACAGGTAATAATCCATGCCTGCAGGGTGCTTTTGAAGTAGCTGGTGTAGCACACATTAGGTCTTCCTCACTTATAATGTGGACGTGAAGAACATATTTAAAAGTCTTTTATTAGCAGAAAGAATGATGTCCACTGGAAGTGCCGAGTCGGCATTCACTCATCTTGTGAGAGTAACTGAATCTCAAGGGCACCCAGACCTCTGCAAGGGCGCAGCTGTTGCCCTGCCTGTCTAGACTTGCGAAGTGCCTACTTCCAAACTACTGCAAATTTTAATACTTTCCCTGACTCATAAGTAAAAAGGGACTTCTTAACATTGTATTATTCCATTCAAATTGGAATTCAAGCCAGAACCTCAGTAAAAGCTAAGAAGCTAAAATTTCATAATCAGATTTTACATGATGTAGAGCCATGATGACTGCTAGGTCCATTCTCTTTTCTATCTTGGCATCTCTTTTTATGATTAGTCATTGTACAGGTATCTGTTAGCTGATTATTTAAAGGTTAATTCCTCTTGTTCCATCCTAAGGGCAACAAAACTTCCAAGTGTAGAGTTTGCAGCATAAATCTTAAAATTCATTTCCTCTTCCCACAGAAAAGCTGTGTTCTGTATTTACAACTTCGGAAGACCTTGATAGCATATCAACTCATTCCTGTGTTCCTCACTTCTCTACTGATAGCTGTTCATGTTTTCACTTGTATATTTACCTTAGCACCTGAAAAGAGACACTCAAAGAATAACATTGGGATAGTGACTGAATGAGGTTGACTGAGTGGGAGTTCTTTGGTAAAAACACATCTAGTTATAGAAGTTTATTTAATTATTCATATTTTCTCCTCTGTGTTTCTTCTTTATACATTGACATGATATCTATGATACTGATTATTATTTGAAAGCAAAAATTGTGTGCACTATTATATGTTAAACTCAAAACATAATATCAAAGGTATTTTTTAAAATAAAGTAATAAATTCATAAATGCAGTCTCATTTAAAAAGATTAAACTTATATAAAAGTATCTCTGTAAAATACAGATTTTCTTTATATTCAGCTCTTTCTTTTATTTAGAAGTAACCAGAGTTGACAAATTGGTGTACATCCTGCCAATTTCCAGTCTACAAAATTACCTACATATGCAAACTTATAAAAATACATAGGTTTTTAAAAATGTAAGTAAAAGTAACCTTGGAATGTAGACTGGTACAACCACTATGGAGATCAATGTGGAGATTCCTTAGAAAACTAGGACTCAAGATTCCATTTGACCTGGCTATTCCTGTGCTAGGTATAAACATGAAGGAATTAAAAGAGTCATAACACAGTGATATACATACACCTATGTTTATAGTAGCTTAGTTTGGAATAGCTAAATTTTAGAAAAAGCCCAAATGCCCAGCAATGGGGAAGTGAATAAAGAAGATGTGGTTTTTCTATAAAATAGAATATTAGACATAAAGAATGATAAACATGAGTTATTTATACTCAGGTAGATATACCTGAGGGCGTACTCATAAGTGAAATAAGTAGGACACAGATGTGTAAATACCATATCTTTTCTCTAGTATAAAAAAAAATGAAGATGTAAATGAATGCAAAAATATATGATAGGTAATGTGAAACAGGAAGCAAATATGAAAAGAAAAAGGGAAAGTGGGGGTAGGGGAAAGTAAAGCAGGGAAAGAAAAAACTTGATTAAAAAAAAGGAAACAAAGCTTATGTATATTGTGACAGGGATTGTAGGGTGGGCAGAGAAAGGAAAAAATGAGAATCAAGGTGTGTCATGTATAGGTACAAGTTTTCAATGTTAAATGTGATCATATTGTATATATAAAATATACCAACAAGATCAAATTAAAAAATAAAATGTAAGTAACCTTACCATATTTACTTGGTATATCTTTCTACTATTTTTGTACATCCTGACAATCATTTTTAATGGGGATTGTTCTATCCCCAATAAAATGTGGTCATTATGTAGCTGATTTGATCACTTTGTTAGTGATAAATATATGTTTTCTCTTCTTTTTAGCTGTTACAAGCCATACTGCAGAAGTAAATATTATTATACACATGCATGAGCATTACAGTAGGAAAGAACATATACACCTAAAATGCTGATATAAGCTGGGCATGGTGGCACTTGCTTATAATTCCAGCACTCTGAGAGGTAGGAAGATCTAAGTGCAAGAGAGACAGGGTAATTTAATGACTTGGTGTGACTCTGTGTTCAAAAAATAAATAAATAAAGGGACTAAGAATATAGCTCAAAGTAAAGGCCCTGAGCTCACTCATTGGTACCTAAAAAAAAAAGAGTGATGCATTTTTTTCCAAGAGGTTCATCAACAATGATGCGTAATCTTGCTTGCCAAACTGATTGGCTTGAGAAATGTTTAAGAGATTAGTAATCTTGCTTTTGAGTATGTCTGGGTGTGTCCTGGCATATGACCTCGGAGATTGTCCCTGCATTCTTCTTTTTCATCTCTTCCCCTACTTGGATGAGGTGGGCGGCTTTGCTCTTCCACATGACTCTACTACCTTGTTTCTGCATTAAAGCCAGCTGACCAGGACTGAGGCCATGAAGCAAAGTAAATATTAATTTTTCTACATTGTGTATGTCAGATGTTGGGCCCCAACATCACAAAAGATGACCAGTACACCAATTATTTGTACTCTTGCTGGTGTTTTGGGAATTCCAGAATTAGACATTTACCCATTAGAAATAGATGATTTTTTATCTTTCTCTCTCAAATGAGACTGGATAAATGCAATGATTGTATGTGTGTGCATAATAAGACAGCAAAAAAGTATGTTCACTCTTTTATATCATACTGATATTAAAAGATTTCTTAGATAAATAAATGTTTCTGACTCCATGTTCTCATTTAGGAGGACACCATTTCAAAGAAATAAATGGAATGAACACTGGTAGAAGAAAAGGATAGGGGAGACATTTTACTATTCAAGCTAGGACTATTAACAGGGCATTTAAAAAAATCTTTATTGGTGCATTACATATACGCATCATGATTGCACTCCCTAATGGGGATTTGTACCAGTATAAGACACAACTTAATTTTCATTTTTTCCCATAGCCCTACCCACCCTACCGCCCCCCTATATACATAAAATTTGTTCCTTTACTTTTTTGTTACAATCTCATCATTTTTCCCCCTTCACCCTATTTTACATTGAGCATTTTCTATTTCATAACATATAACATACAATTTTAGGACTCATTTACATCTTTATTTTTTCATACCAGAGAAAAGATGTGATATTTACCTATCTGTGAACCTATTTATTTCACTTATGAGGATATCCTCAAGGTATGTCCATTTAAGTAGAAATGATTCAAACTTATCATTTTTTATGGCAGAGTAATACTCCATTCTGTAGAAGAACCACAGCTTTTTTATCCCCTAGTTGATGGACACTTGGGTTGTTTCCAAGATGTAGTAATCACAAATTGGGCTGCTATAAACATGGGTGCACAAATGTCACTGTGATATGAGTCTTTTAATTCTTGTGTGTATATACCTAGCAGGGCAATGCCTGGGTCAAATGGGACCTCCAATCCTAGCTTTTTGAGGAATCTCCAAACTGATCTCCACAGGGGTTGTACGAGTTTACAGACATCTAAACCTGTTGCAAAACAGGTTAGGTAAAACTCTCAAAGATATTGGCTTAGGGAAAGACTTTATGAACAAAACTTCTATAGCACAGGAATTGGCTGAAGAAATCAACAAATGGTATCTCATTCTTTTAAAAAGCTTCTGCACAGCAAAACAAACCACCAGCAGTGCAAACAGGCAACCAACAATGTGGGAAAAAAATCTTTACCAGCTGTTCCTCAGGCAAAGGGCTACTATCTAGAAGATATAAAGAACTAAAAAAAATCAGCCCACCCAAATTTAAAGACCGAGTTCAAAAATGGGCATCTGAAATGAACAGATATTTTTCAGAGGAAGAAATAAGAGCAGCTAAGAAACATATGAAGAAATGCTCAACATCATTGGTCATTCAAGAGATGCAGATGAAAACAACAGTGAAATTTCATCTCACTCCACATAGAATGGCTGCCATTTCAGATTCAGCCAACAGCAAATTTTGGCAAGGCTATGGAGAAGAAGGAACCCTTCTCCACTGTTGGTGGGACTGTAGACTTGTAACATGGCATTTTTAAGTCAAATTTAAGAACATACTCAAAAGTATTGTATTATTATAATAAAAGAAGAAAATGCCAGGTGTCTAGTTAATTTGGTAGCTTGCCTACCTTGGAAAAACCAGGGCCCAAGTTTAGTCCCTGGTTGGGGAAGAAAAAAAAAAAGGGAAAGGAATTTTATATCACTTAATAAAAATGTGAAATTAATCATTGTTATGTGTGGATTATATTGCTGCATACAAAAGAGCAAGAACAATTAAAACATTGCATTAGCTCAACATTTATGAATTTGGGCAATAAGCATGTACCAAAAAAGGACCCTAGAGAAACTTGGTGGTTTAAAATTATCTTTTAATTCAACATGTGCTCGGTTATCTTGGGAACTACAGAATCAGGGACAAAGTTCTCCCAGCTAGGCTAATTACTTTAATAAGACCTGCTTTATTTAAAAATAAATCCAAAGTAGATGCTAGAACTGGACTTGGAGACAAATATTATGCTCTCCAAAGTATTTCCTCTGTGGCATTGCACACTTGATTCCCAATCTCCATTTCGAAGGTGCCAAGGGGCAGCATGGAGCTTGCCAAATGCACAAGATATAAGGCTTATATTCTATGGGGTTGCTGTGGCCTATCTGTGCCCTTGTTCCCCACATCTCTTGTTTTCTCTGAGCTGCCAGTGTTTGTCCTTGTCCCCCAAGAAAGACTTCTGTTCCTTCAGTTCTGCCCTTCCCATTCTCAGGCCTCATCCTTTCCATCAGCTTCAGTCAACTATAACTGGTGTCTGTTTCACGTCAAAGTCACTCTAGGTTGAGGAAACATAATTCCTGGTAGAAAGCATAATTCCTGCACCTAGGAAAACTCTAACTTTGTGACATTTTCTAGAGTTAATATGACAAATGTATTTAAGATCCAGTATTAAGAGAAATAAAATCCAGTTTGTCACATCCTATGTAACATCTAGAATTTACCAGGAACTTTGAAAGGCTAAATAATATAAAAATTTCAATCACTGGGCTAGACAGATGAGAAATTAGTTTTTCCCCATGGTGAGGGTCATTTTCATATCAACTACATTATGCCTTTCTATTAGATACCATTTGGGAAACCAGAATGGGTAGGATTATATCATACAACCTGGTTACAATATTATAGTTTCTTTATTTGTGTTTACAACTCCAATCTGGATTTTATATATTTGATTTATCTCTCTTTTCAGATGGAGAATTCACAGGAATACTTTAACCCTATGTGAAATGGAGATAAGCTTGTTTGAACAGGATTTATAGTTCAATCCAGTGCCCTCTTCTTCACGCTAAAGTCAGGAGCACCAGAGTGTGTGGCTGCAGTGCCCACCGTATGCTCTGCCAGGCAGGACTTCCACAGACTGTGACAGAGAGATAGGCATATCTATAACATTTCTCTGGGGAGTCAGACCTTCACCATGAGCCATGAGCAGAAAAATATATTTGGGAGAGTATCTGAAACAACAGCAAAGCTCAGAAGAATAGGTATGATTAAACCACACTAAAATGAGCCAAATAGGCAAAGCAATCACCATAGATCTGAACTGCTTCTCCTTTTGCAAACCTGTATTCCTCATAAGCCAAGCAAGAAAAGCAAACATATAACAGAAGATTGTCTGAACTTTGGAATTACTAGATTTTTTCAGTGCCAAGTTGATTTCTGAAGCAATCTAAACAGGTCTCTGATCTGCCCAAAGTGTTACCAACTCATTATTAGTGACCCAGCCTTCAGGATTCCAGACAACTGTGTCAGATAGTGCTAGCTGCTAAACAGGGTCTACTCTCTTTTTTGTTGTTACAAGAATCCCAGCTTCACTTGGAATAAAAATTATGTCCCAACATTGTCTCCACCGCAGTGAAGGGTAACTGTGTGACCTAGATCTGACATATAAAATATACTGCACAGAAGCCAGGTAGACAAAGCCACTCTTGAGGAAGTAACAGTAGGTAGATGGAAAGAACTCATGCCAATGGTGGTGTTGCTGGAGTCCTAGTTGCCTTCCTGTATTGATTTCTGTACAAATGAATAAACCTCGATGCACTTAGTCTGAACTTCCAATCCCAGTTGTAGAAGTCAGAGCCCTGGCAGCACTTTTCCTGTGGCAATGCTTTATTTTGGCACCAGAAAACATGTAATGTTTCCAAGACTTCAAAAGCCATGAGACCTCAGGACTTCTAGAAGAAAACAGGGAACTGGCTCCTTAACATTGGTCTTGACAATAAGTTTGGCATATGACCATAAAAACACAGCTAAAAAGGTAAATACATTAGTGGGATTAAAAAGCAAGAAACAGCAAGAAAAAAAGCAATAAAATGAACAAACAACCTAAAGAAAATATTTTCTATGTACCTGATAAAAAGTTAATTAATAGCTAAAGTGTATAAAAAACATAAACAATTTGATAATAAAACCCCCAAATAACCTGATTAAAAATGTTCAAATGTGTTTAGCAGTCATTTTTTCCCAAAAAGACAAACAAGTACAGAGAGGGCACTCAACACAATAAATCACTGGAGAAACACAAATCAAAATCACAATTACATATCACTTTGAATCTTTGAAGATGATTATTATCAAATTCAAATTAAAGTTTTGGTGAAGATATGGAGAAAAGGAAATACTTGCACATGGTTGGAGGAAATGTAAGTTGATGCAGCTACTATGGAAAATGGTTTGGACATAACCACCAAAAAATAAAACTGCCCTGTGATTTATCAGTCCCATTTCTGGATGTATTATATTCAAAGGAAATGAGATCAGTATCTATCTGAAGCAGATATTTGCAGTCATGTTAATTTCAGTACTACTCACTTATCTGCAAAAATATGCAAAAAAATACCCATCAACAGACAGAGAGAAGATATTGTTATATATACAAATTTACAAAGTAATAGTATTCAGTCTTTATATAGAAGAAAACCCTGCCATTTATAACTACCTGGATGAACATAAAGGCCTTATGCCAGCTGAAAGGCTAAGCCATGCACAGAAAGATAAATATTTCATGATGTCATTTATATATGGAAACTACAGAAGCAAAACTCATATGATTTAAGCAAATGGTAGAATGGTAGTTATCAGGAAAGAGGGATTTAGGGGAAATGGGACATGTTGGCCAGAGTATACAATTCCAAATATATAAGTAAGTTCTAGAGAACTAATATATACCTTGGGGCTTATAATTAATAACACTGTAATATACAGTTAAAATTTGCTAAGAAGGATTTATTTTTATTCTTTTCACAAACACATAAAAGATAACTAACATGGGCCAGAGATTTAGCTCAGTGGTTCTGGTGTCTGCCTGGCAAGGCCAAGTTCCCAGTCGATCTCTGGGTACCCACACCACAATGCCTGGCATGTTGACTCACGACTATAAGCACAGCACTCAGGAGGCAGAGGCTGGAGGATTGCTGTGAGTTTGAGGCTGGCCTGGGCTACACAGTGAGTTTGGGGTCAGTCTGAACTATAAAGCAAGAGTCTGCTCAAAAAAAAAAACAAACAAACAAACAAACAAAACTAACATGAAGAAAGTGGTATGTTAATTCGTTTTACTGTAGTAAGCTTATTATGTATATGTGTATAAAATATAACACTCTATACTTTGAATACAAATAATTTCAATAAAAGTAAAGCAACAAAACAAAAATCATCAAATCTTTAATTTCCAAGTTTGTGGTACATGTACCTCATATCTGGGATGTGTTAACTGAAAAGGTTCAAATGGGAACTGGGAAAACGATGAGTTCTCATAAGAATATTAATATTTTTCATAAAAAGCTAATAGTCATATTTCCCATTTAACCCAGGAAAAAGTAAGTGCTCAGATATCTTTAGTTAATGGTCAAATATCTCATAACCAATATCTTTAGGCTCTGAATGCATGATCTTTATATAATATATAGACCTCCAGAGCTTTCCAGAATGCTCCCCACTAATATCTGTTAAGTGCTTGCTAGGTCCCTGTTACTCTGTGTGTTACTCCTACTTCATATAAGGAACTGAACCTTGAAGAGGGAGTAATTATTCAAAGTCACTCAGAGAAGTAAGTGAGTAGCTAAGGATCTGACCTTGGGTGGGCTGGCTCCTGAGCCTGTCTCCCCTCTTCATGCCCCTTGAACTTTGTAAAGACATTCTGAGATCCTGTGCAGAATGATGGCTACCCAGGAAGAATGAGGGAGCAGGAGGAGAAAGGATTTCCTGAAATTATCTTGGAACTAAATGCTGATTTTGAGAACTCCTTTTCTATTTGGCCAAGAGGGAAGGCTGGCGCTAGCTCTGCAAGGTCAAATACAGTACTCTATGTGTGTAAGACACTAAAGACTGAGCTATGAAATTGCTATCCATATCCTGGATGTAAAATATCCATTTACTCTTTAAAAACAAAAGGGAGAGGAGGACCCAGCACACTTAAAAAATAAATGTTATCATCCTTAATAACCCAGCTTGGAAATTAATGAGCTGTAGGAATGGAAAGAGTCATTTTGCTTTGGCTCAGGCAGAAAACTGATGGAATCCTGTACTAATGCATTGTAGAGCTTTGTAATTGTTCCTCTAAATGGTCAATAGTTTTAATTCTTAGATAATAAGTGATTTTAATCAGCCTGGGCAACTGTTTATGCAGGGTTTTTTTCCCCCTCACAGAAGCTGCAACATAAGTGATATTTTAAGCAGAGCCTCTTATCAGATTATTTCAAAAACAAATGCCTATATTTAAGAAAATAGGGCTTTTGCAGTTTTATCAACAAAATGAGCCCTGTCGTACCACAAATGACTTGTCTGTTTAATTCTGATTCTAGATTAGAAAATATTTTTGGTATAAACTAGCCACTGCCTTTTATGCCACTGATATTTTTGTCTTCATTTGGAGGATGCCAGATACCATGAAAAATTCAATGTTGGCCATGATTATGATAGTTCTAACCACAGTATTTGCAAAAAACACTATTTTTCTTTGAGGTAGAATTTTTAAAACACTTTAGTCAGGTTCTATGTTGTCATAGTGATATAACCTACAGCCTAGAGTGTAATACATTGCTTACTTGTTGATAGGTCTTACTAGGCAGTTCAAGTTGGGCTTGAGCGCACTATGCAGCCCAGGATGGACTCCAATCTGCATGATTCTCCTGCTTCAGCCTCTCAGGTGCTGTGATTATGGACCCGAACCACCACGCCTGGCAGAATATATTTTCAATGAGTTCACAAGAAAATTTTTGTTTGTATTACCTGTTTGTAAATAAAGTAACTGTTTAGTTGAGTGGTCTGGCTTTTCAGCTAACAGATAACATGCACAAATCATAATTTTCAATTAGTCATAATACAGCATAAATGCCTACAATTATGCCTGTTCACTTGTAATGCAACTTATTGGTCCTGGTCCCCTCCTCACTATCATTTTTAAATGTCAGAGGAAGCAATATCTCTTTACAATTCTCTTAATTTGCATTATGACCTGTGAGCCCAGTGGATGTTTCACTCTTCTTGTTTTATCTTGTGGACTTTTTGAACCTGTGCCAGACCTGATGAAAACATTCCTTTGCTTTTCAAAAGTTTAACTGTCAGCAAAATGACCCTGCATTTCAATTTTTTGACTTTGACCTATCACACCAGGGTGATGTTTTGATGTTTGTGATGATAATAGCAGTTACCAAGGGCCAAGAATATTACAAATACTTCTATATACACATACAATATTTATACTGATTTACATAAGCATAAGAATCTATACTGAGCCATGGATGTACACTTCAAAGCTATGATTGAAACAGACTGCATGCATATACATCATTATCAATTTTATCACAGGTTTAATTTCCAATTAATTCTAATATAATTCTTCTTTGATTTAATAAAATGTAAGCAGTTAAAAAGTAATTTATATGTTTTAAGTTTTATGGATACTTTGATACAGAGAAGATTCTCTCCTCTCCTGTCACTGAGGTTAACATGCATAGCCTGCTGTATTTTATCAAGAGCTGCTCATTGTGTTGTAACACAGGGCTTAATAATGCATGTAATAAGTATCTCTTAAATGAGTGTCTTAGAATTCTGTAGAGTTAAAATGTGATATGCAAATGTTTGGCCATTACTAGACAGATATATGTCTGGGACAGATATACTTTCTGGTTCCTTAGATTATTCTCACTTTTCCCATTGTTTTCTACAGATTAAAATGAATTATGTCCAGACCTAGTAAGTTAAATGGATTTTTTTTTTTTGAGACAGGGTCTTGCTTTGTAGTTCAAGTTGGCCCTGAACTCACTGGGTAGCCCAGGTGAGCCTCAAGTCATAGCAATCCTCCTGCCTCTGCCTCCCGAGTGCTAGGATTACAGGGGTGAGTCACCATGCCCAACACTGTGGTATGTGGTACTGATTTCTGGGTGTCAGTCACCATGTCAGTCACCATGCCTGGCATTGTTGTGTCTGGTTACTGGGAATGAACCTGGGCCTTTGTGCTTACAAAACAGGTGTCTGAACCACTGAGCTAAATCCTTGGCCTTTACATGGAATTTTTATCTCATGAAATCCTTTATCTTTTAGGAAGAAATCAGAAAATTAACATTTTTAATAGAGAAGAAAAAAATAAAATGAGCAATTTGAGTCCCCATAAAACTGATTCCTAAATTTAATTTAGCTTAGGAAAAAAATCCCCTAAAAAAGTTACTTGGTTAATGGCTAGTGAAAAACTGTGGGAGCTATATTAGCAATCCCCATATGGCAGCTAAACTAATTGCTTGGGAGGCTGCTTTGAAGATAGACATAATATACTGCTTACATTTTATGGAAAGTTGCTAATAGTTTTAGGAGTCCTGATCTCCCTTCTCTAAATCAAAGCAAGTCAGTCCAGACTCCCAAAGCCAAGACACCTTCCAGTCTTTTCCATTTTCTGTCCCCTCTCCGTCCCTGCTTCCACTACCTGGCCATGTTTTTATTCAACAAAAATATGTTACTCATTGTAGAGTATAACTATAAATTCATTTCCATTGTCAAATCTGCCCAAGGTACAGCTGGAAAATATTAAGAGGTTACTTGGGCTCTGTTTACCCACAACATACAGAAGCTGGGGTAGATATATAGTGGTTTATGTCTCTCTCCTTAATACTTGGTGGCTAAAGGGCACAAATACTGGAAATATCAATTGGTTCTATTGCCAGTTAAGAAATATATACTTATATAAACAAGTTCATAAGAGATACATTTGCTGTAATCTTCCCAGTGCTTCACAATTAGTATCTGCAGGTCAAGGTACTCAATAGAATGATCAAATTTATGAACTATATTCATCTGAGTTTTCTGATTTCTATTATATTTCATGGAAACATTGATGTCTTCAGTACCTTGTGGTTAGAAGATTCCTTTTAAACACAATTTCAGATTTTAATGTGGTAGTTTAGGACTGATGTTCTCTTTAAAAGTACTTCTCTGTCCCTTTAGAAGGAGAGGAATGGGCAGTAAAGATAGGTAGATACATAATTTTACCTAAGCAGGTAAGATAGAGACAATGGCTTCATAAACAAGCACATGCAGCATTGGAAAGGATAATATTGTCATGCATGCTTAAGTTCCTTGTTTCTGTTCTTAAGAATACTTTGCAATAAAATCCTAATGACACTCATGTTAGGTGAAGCAACATGCATAGTGCCTGACATTGGTAGGAACTCGGTAAATGCTGTTCTCTATTCTATGATATTGGTCTTCTCTACCCAACTATGTACCTATATACATGTATATGCCAATCACATTGCATATCTCCCAGTCTTGACCAGAAGTTTAGCTCTTGCTTTCTGACTGCCATTCGGCTCTTCTATAAACAATATTCCCAAGTCTCCATCTTACTTTATGTTACTCTGACTACATTGACTGAGTTTCTGAAATTCTCTGGAGGAAGTACTGACCTTAATATTGCTTCTCAGATACAGAAAATTCTTTTTTAAAATTTTTAAAAATTTTAATTGATTATATTGTCCGTTTCATATACACATTTAACATTGAGAGTATATAACACAACTTAATTCTTATTTTTTCCCATTCCCATTTCCACCCTACAATCCCCCAACCTCTACATACAAGCTTTGCTTCCTTTTGTTCCATCAAATTTTTTCTTTCCCTTCTTTATTCACCTCGATGTCAAAGTTCACAAATAAACAGGGTCACAACTAGGAAACACATGTCATCCTCCCTGGTTATTTCTTTTAGAAAATTCAAAGTTTTTAAAGAACTCTATGATCTAACCAATCTTGTGAAGTTATCAGGCAAATCTAAGGTAGGAGGACTACAAGTTTGAGCAACTTAGTGACTTAGCAACAATCTGTTTCAAAATTCCAAAAATAAAAATAACAAAGGGCTAGGACTCACTGTGAATGACTCATGAAAGCCCAAAATTAAATTCCCAGTACAGACAATGGAAAATAGAGACAAATCCTAGTAGAAGCTTTAGATATTTTTTATATACAGGGATAGTTTTATTCTACACTTGTAGTGACAAGACACCAAGACAACAAAAAGTAGTGAAGAGTAATGATTACTAAACAGAGCTTCAAAGGGGATCAATACATATAATAAAGAAATAAGAAATAGTCTATTTTTAGACTGATCAGTATCCATCAGAAACTAGATACATTATTTAGCAGCAATTTTAATCTGAATTTTAGGATCAGGAACTGTACATAGAAGGCTGAAAGACAATGAGAGTATGAGAAAAGGAGGGAATGAAATCATTTACACAGAAGGTAGTTGTTTTAAAATATAGTCTATAAACCACCAATACTACAAACACTAGCCATACCAATTTCATCTTTTTTTTTTTTTTTTTTTTGGCAGTACCAGAGATGAAACTTAGGACCTTATACTTGCCAGGCAGGCACAGCGCCACTGAGCTATATCCCTGGACCCTATTTTCATCTTGATTTCAAAATTACTTGTAATTCAGTGTACAGATAAAATGAAAATAAAATGTTTACAAATCCTAATGGTTATCTACCTAATATTTATGAATTTTCAGATTTTCATTGTCTTGGTAGTTAACACATGTGTAGTTTGTTGCTTCTTAGTTATTTTCTGTTTTCCCTTTTAAAACAATTTTGTCTGAGTGTTTCAAAACCTGGAGCCATATTTTGTGAAGAGTATATTTCAATGGCTTAGAAGCCCAATTCTCAAATTCAATAAAAATAGGTTTCAACACCAGATACACTATAATAATTATACAGGGTGTAGGAAAAAATGCTTTTAAGAATTAATAGGATTTCCCAAAGTACATATTTTCCTGTCAAACCTAATCCTCATGATCAACAGCTGTAACTTCTAGTAATTCTTTATGATTTCTTTTTTAAAATCTTTATTGGTACATTAAATATACACATCATAATTGCACTCCATAACGGGGATTTGTACCGGTATAAGACACAACTTAATTCTCATTTTTTCCCGTAGCCCTACACACCCTACCACCCCCCCCCATATACATAAAATTTGTTTCCTTACTTTTTTATTACAATCTCAACATTTCCCCCCTTCTTCCTATTTAACATTGAGCATTTTCTATTTCACAATATATAACATACAATGTTAGGACTCATTTACATCTTTATTTTCTCATACCAGAGAAAAGATGCGATATGTACCTATCTGTGACCAATTTATTTCACTTATGAGGATATCCTCAAGGTATGTTCATTTAAGTAGAAATGATTCAAAATTATCATTTTTATGGCAGAGTAATACTCCATTCTGTAGAAGAACCACAGCTTTTTTATCCAGTCTCCAGTTGATGGACATTTGGGTTGTTTCCAAGATGTAGCAATCACAAATTGGGCTGCTATGAACATGGGTGCACATATGTCACTGTGATAAGAGTCTTTTAATTCTTGTGTGTGTATACCTAGCGGGGCAATGGCCGGGTCAAATGGGACCGTCAATCCTAGCTTTTTGAGGATTCTCCAAACTAATCTCCACAGGGGTGGTACGAGTCTACAGTCCCACCAACAGTGGAGAAGGGTTCCTTCTTCTCCGCAGCCTCGCCAACATTTGCCGTTGGCTGATTCTGAAATGGCAGTCATTCTATGTGGAGTGAGATGAAATCTCAATGTTGTTTTCATCTGCATCTCTCGAATGACCAATGATGTTGAGCATTTCTTCATATGCTTCTTAGCTGCTCTTACTTCTTCCTCTGAAAAATATCTGTTCATTTCAGATGCCCATTTTTGAATTGGGTCATTAAATGTGGGTGGGCTGATTTTTTTGAGCTCTTTATATATTCTAGATAGTAGCCGTTTATCTGAGGAACAGCTGGTAAAGATTTTTTCCCACATTGTTGGTTGCCTATTTGCACTGTTGGTGGTTTCCTTTGCTGTGCAGAAGCTTTTTAAAAGAATGAGGTCCCATTTGTTGATTTCCTCAGCCAACTTGTGCTATACAAGTTTTGTTCATGAAGTCGTTCCCTAAGCCAATGTCTTCCAGAGTTTTACCTAACCTGTTTTGCAATAGACTTAGAGTGTCTGTTTTAATATTTAGGTCTCTTATCCACTTTGATTTTAGCTTGGTACATGGTGAAAGAGTTAGATCTAGTTTTAGCCTTTGGCAAGTTAAAGCCCAGTTTTTCCAGCACCATTTGTTAAAGAGGCTATCTGTCCTCCATTGAGGATTTTTGGCTCCTTTGTCAAAGATG
The DNA here is from genome assembly GCA_004026965.1 of Petromus typicus. Lineage (NCBI taxonomy): Eukaryota > Metazoa > Chordata > Mammalia > Rodentia > Petromuridae > Petromus > Petromus typicus. Next base: position 16,283 of record PVIR01032102.1, read on the forward strand.
AGGTGGCTCAGTGTATCTGGAGTAGTTTCTGGATCTTCTAGTCTACTCCATTGATCCTCGGGTCTGTTACTTTGCCTGTACCACGCAGTTTTTATCACAGTGGCTTTAAAGTATAGTTTCAGGTTCGCAGTTGTGATACCCCCCACCATGTCCCTGTTGCTTGGAACTGCTTTGGCTATTCTAGGTCTTTTGTGGTTCCAGATGAAAGTTTGGATTTTTTTTTTCTAGATCTGTGAAATATGCTGTTGGGATTTGAATCAGGATTGCGTTGAATGTGTAGAGTAGTTTTAGGAGTATAGCCATTTTGACAATACTAGTTCTTCCTACCCAAGAGCAAGGTATGTCTTTCCATTTTTTGATATCATCTTCTATCTCCTTTTTCAGAGTGCTATAGTTTTCAGAGTAGAGGTTTTTCACCTCCTTTGTTAGATTGATTCCTAAGTATTTTATTTTTTGGTGTGCTATTGTGAAAAGGATGGACGGTCAAATTTCTATCTCAGTGGGTCTACTGTTTGTGTATACGAGGGCTATTGATTTTTGAATGTTGACCTTGTAACCAGCTACGCGGCTAAAATTGGCGATTAGGTCCAGCAGGTTTTTAATTGAGTTTTTAGAATCCTCTAGATAGAGTATCATGTTGTCAGCAAATAATGACAATTTAACTTCTTCTTTTCCAATCTTTATTCCTTTTATTTCTTTCTCTTGCCTAATTGCTATGGCTAATATTTCCAGAGCTATATTGAACAGAAGTGGTGAGAGAGGACATCCTTGTCTTGTTCCTGATCTTAGTGTGAAAGGTTTCAATTTTTGACCATTTAGTATGATATTGGCTGAAAGTTTCTCATAGATAGCTTTTATTAGTCTGAGAGACAGACCATCTATTCCGATCTTCTGTAGAGTTTTGAACATAAATGGGTGTTGTATTTTGTCAAACGCTTTTTCTGCATCAATTGAGATGACCATATGATTTTTGTCCTTAAGCCTGTTAATATAGTGTATAACATTGATTGATTTGCGTATGTTGAACCATCCTTGCATCCCTGGGATGAATCCAACTTGGTCAGTTGTATAATCTTTTTGACAATTCTCTGTATTCTGCTTTCCAGGATCTTATTGAGGATTTTGGCGTCAATATTCATTAGAGATATTGGCCTGTAGTTCTCTTTTTTGGTTGGGTCTTTCTCTGCTTTTGGAATCAGGGTAATGGTTGCTTCCAGGAATGAGTTTGGGAGTACTGCTTCCTTTTCAATTTCATTGAAGAGTTTCAAAAGTAGAGGCACTAACTCTTCTTTAAAAGTTTTATAGAATTCAGCAGTAAAACCGTCAGGTCCAGAGCTTTTCTTTGTTGGCAAGTTTTGAATTACATTTTCAATTTCACAGATTGTTATTGGGGCATTTAACATTTCTATATCCTCTTTATTAAGCTTTGGGAGTTCATATGTATCTAGAAATCTATCCATTTCTTCTACATTTTCCATTTTATTAAAGTATAAATTTTCAAAGTAGATGTTCATTATCCTCTGGACTTCCTCTGGGTCGGTAATAATTTCTCTGGTCTCGTTCCTAATAGCATAGATATGAACCATTTCCTTCCTTTGTTTAATGAGGTTGGCTAAGGGTCTATCAGTTTTGTTTATCCTCTCAAAGAACCAACTTTTGGATTCATTGATTTTTTAAACCGTTCTCTTGGTTTCTATTGCATTAATTTCTGCCCTGATCCTTATAATTTCTTGCCTAGTGCGAGCTTTGGGTTTGTTTTTCTCCTCTCTTTCTAGTTGCTTGAGATTCAGCATTAAGTTGTTTATTTGAGCTTGCTCCGTTTTCTGGATGTAGGCTTTCACTGCTATGAATTTTCCTCATAGAACTGCTTTCATTGTGTCCCATAAATTTCTATATGTTGTACTGGGGTTATCGTTTAGTTGTATGAACTGCTCAATTTCTTCTCTAATTTCTACTGTGACCCATTGATTGGTCAGCAGAATGTTGTTCAGTTTCCATGTGTTTGTGAAGATCCTGGGCTTTCCTTTGCTATTCAGCCCCAATTTCAGGGCACTATGGTCCAACAGTATACAAGGGATAACTTCAATCCCTTTATATTTGCTTAAACCTGTTCTATGGATGCGCACATGTTCTATTTTGGAGAATGATCCATGAACAGCTGAGAAGAATGTATATTCCGACTTTGTGGTGTGAAATACTGTATAGGTATCTATTAAGTCCATTTGCTGAAGAGTCTGGTTGAGCTCCAGGATTTCCTTGGTGACTTTTTGTCCAGTCGATCTGTCTCTTTGTGACAGTGGGGTATTGAGGTCCCCTACTATTACTGTATTGGAGTTTATCTGGTTTTTCAAGTCCGTTAATGTTTGTTTTATATAGCTGGTTGCATTAGAATTTGGAGCATAGATATTTAAGATTGTGATTTCTGTCTCTTGGATTTTTTCCTGAACTAAAAGATAGTGTCCATCTTTATCTCTCTTTATCAGCTTTGGCTTGAAGTCTATTTTGTCTGCAAATAAAATGGCCACTCCTGCTTTCTTGCTGTTTCCAGTCGCATGGAGTATTGTTTTCCATCCCTTTACTTTTATTCCATGGGTTTCTTTCTGCATTAGATGTGTTTCTTGTATGCAGCAGATTGTAGG